>PVIA01007274.1:0-85621 GCA_004024845.1 Tonatia bakeri
ATTCATTTAAAAAAAAAAAAAAAAGACACAAGATAGATGAAGGCAGAACGCCCCAGTGATAGAAGAACACAAATGGAGAGAATGACCTGGAAAGGGAGAAGGAAGGATAAACCGAAAGATAAACAGAGATAGAAAGAAAAAAAACAACACAGGGTTCCAGAGATGGAGGCTGAGAAAAGTAAGACCGAAAAAGACTAGAGTCAGAGAACCTGAGAAATGTGGAGGGGGGCTCAGCGGCTCTCAGTTTAGGGCCCAGTCCAGGGCAGATACTGGACTCTCACTTCCAGCTTCCTCTTGGAGTCTTCTTCAAACCCCTAGTCACACCCCCAGGGACAGGGAACTTATGACTAGCTATGTGTGAATGGGATCATTGGGAACCTGTGTCACGTGTTCCCAGCTTCCCTCACCCCCACGCCAGGTGAGCATAGATGTTGCAGATGGGACTAATCCTGGAAGATTGAGGTCATGAGGCTGGGTGAGCACTCAGAGATTTGCAAGATAAGACATTCAGGCAGAGAGCGCCAGATTCCTCGAAGCAAAGGACCATGTGTGATGCCATGATATCCAAGGGAAGGGAGGAGCCACAAACCCTCTGCTCAGCCTCCTTTTCTGGTCCAAGAACAACTGATCATCTTTGCCTGACTGAAGATGAGAGGTAAGGGGTCCAGAGACTCCTGGGTCAGCCAGGAATATGGGTGAAGGATCAAGGGGCAAAAATGGCCCCCAGACAAAGATCCCCTACCACCTCTAGAGGAAGAATCTATCTTATCTATGTGAACTGCAGAGAAGCCAGGAAGGGTCTCCAGGGGAGGCTGTCAAGAGGGGGAAAATGGCCAATTTGCTCACCTTCAGGGGCCTTGGAAGAGGATCTGAGAAGAGTTTCCATTCCAAAAGCTGCAGAAGAGCAGAAGAGGAGTTTCTGGAACCAGCAGGAACATGCCCAGAAACTAATTGCAAAGCAGATGCCTGTTCTCACCCCTTGGACTGAGGGGGAGGCCAGAGGCTCTGAGCAACCTTCTGCCTTTACCTTTTGGGCGAGGAGTCTAGGTGAGCCCCCTCACTCCACCCAGAGCTTCTGCCTCCTGCCTGAGGAAGCAGCTACAGAAGTGCCCCAGCAGCCTGACAGTCTCTGTAGGGGGTAACTGCCCACCTAGACTATCAGACAGTGCCTCTGAGAGGTGCGTTGTCCTGTGAAGCAGCAACTGCGGTGGCCAATGGAGCCCGGAGGCCCCCAGGTAGGCCCTTGGCCACAGCTACAGTTGTCACTGTAGCCCAAGCAAGAGCTGGGACAGGCAGATAGGCCCTTGGTACAAGGGTAAATGGGGCAAGGTGAGGGATGGCAACAGGGCAAGGGAGGGCCAGAGCATGGGACACAGGGCCTATGGGGATGTGTTGAGGGAGGACAAGCAGGGCAGGGAGGGCAGGTGCAGGTGCAAGGTGGGCCAGGGAGTCTGAGACAGGAGGGACAGGTGGTTGTGTAAGAGGGATAGGCACTGCAGGAACAGGTGGGAGGAGGGCAGCCAGGGCAGGGGCAGGCACAGGCAGAGGAAGGACAGGAGAGACAAAGAGAGGCAGCTGGAGGGCCATGCACAGAGGGTGCAGGAGGTTGTTGCTGGGTGGCCTTCTTGTTTCGAGGCCCCAAACGTAGGCCCAGAGAGAAGTCCATTCAGTTGCAGGAGTGGCCAGGCTGGGGGTTGGGTAAAGGGGAAGGCATGGGAAGAGTAGAAGGGCAGACAGGCGGGCAGAGGTGGGGGCAGGATTAAGCCTAAGACACTGCTGAGCTTGCTGAGCCTTCAGGGAGCTCAGACCTCCCCAGCCAGCCCTCCCTTTCCAGGCCTGCCCAGCAGTGCTTTCCTACGGCCCCCTCTACACTGAAAACCCTCCAACTACACCAGCCGGGAACTCGTTCTTGAAATACGACGTGCACTTTCATGCCTTCAGTCCTTTGTTCACACTGTTCCTTCAACTTGGAGTGCCTTTTCTCTTTTCTCTACCTGGCAAGGTCCTATAATCTCTGAAGTCTTTTCCTTTATTCAAAAAGTATTTCTTAAGCTCCAGGCACCTGAAACCTGCCTGGGTAAGGACTCCAGCCCATTACTCTCCAGCCCTGGTGGCCAGACAGTGGCTTCAGTCTCCCAAACAGCCACCCAAGGGGACTTAGGGAAGCAGCAGCAGCAGCACTCAGACTGAGCTGGAGATGTTGGTGGAAAGTGGAAGTGGAGGGAGGATGCCTGGGTCCTGGATGATTCCAAAAGGGGCAAGTCCCAGGTAGAGGGGTGGGGATGCCCAGCTGTCTCTGGGAAGCTGACCGGCAGCCTGGATAAGATGGCCTCGGCGAAGTCTCCTCTCTCACGGAGCTCTCACAAAAGGAGGAGTGACGTGGGATGGAGACTAAAACCAAACGGGAAAACAAACAAATGCATTAGTTTATTTCAGAGCATGCAAATGACAATGAAAAGAAAAAAAAAAACCAGGATGTTGTGATAAAAAGTGACTCAGAGAGGTGTATTCATCAGACAGAGTGACTAGACAGTTCCCAAATAGGTATGACAGCCCTTAAGGGTTTCGGGGGAGACAAAGTCTGTTTGGCCCTGGCTGGCCCTGGGGAAGCTGCCTGAGGCGGAATGGAACCCAGGTGTCTGGCCCATGGAGAAATACAAAGCTGAGAAGGAGATAAGGATTGCTGGAGATTGCAATCTAAAACTGTGGTGGTCAGGAAAAGTGCCATTGAGAAATGACATTTTAGCAAAGATCTGAAGAAAGTGAGGAGTGAGTCATGGAGACATCTAGTGGAAGAAAATCCCAGAGAGGGGAGACAGCAAGAGGAAAGAGGAGTCAAGGCAAGAGGTATAGAGCAAGGCAGGGGCCTTGGGAGTCACAGCGGGACTTGGGTCTTATTTTAAGAAAGAGGCAAAACCACTAAGGGTTTCAAGCAAGAAAATGTATGGGTCTTCTTGATCCTGTGCCTGGCCCTGGTTAAAATGTTTTGCGTCCTAAGAAACTGGTTCAATCATTTTGGAAAAATGTTTGGCCTTACCTGATAAAACCGAGAGTGCCTGGACATATACTTTGACTCAGTTTTATCGCCTCGAAAATGTCTTGCATGTGTGTGCTGGGAAACAGGCACAAAAATGTTCTTAGCAGCATTATGATAGTCCAAACTGGAAACAATCCCAACATCCACCAACAGCTGGGTAAAAAACAATATCGGCTGCTACGGCAAACAGTACGGAGGTTCCTCAAAAAATAAAAATAGAACTACCATGTGACTCAGCAATCCCACTTCTGAGTATTTATTAAAAAAAAATTCAAAATACTAATTTGAAAAGACATATGCATTTCTATGTTCACTACTGTAGCCAGGATATGGAAATAACCCATGTCTCCACTGATAAAAGAATGGATAAAAAAGCTGTGGTACATATATACAATAGAAGATTACTTGGCCATAAAAAATAATGAAATGTTACCATTTGGGACAACAAGGATGGACCTAGAGGGTGTTATGCTAAGTGAAATAAGTCAGACAGAGAAGGACAAATGCCATATGATTTCGCTTATATGTGGAATCTAAAAATAAAAATAAATAAACAGAAGCAAACTCATAGATACAGAGAATAAACCAAAGGTTGCTGGATGGGAGCAGGGTTGGAGGACTGGGTGAAAAAGGTGAAGGGATTAAGAAGTACAGTCTGGCAGTCACAGTCACAGGGACGTAAGTGCAGCATAAGGAAGATAGTCAATAGTATCGTAAGAACTATGTATGGGGCCAGGCGGGCACTACATTTATCAGGGTCTAGTCACTGTGTTCTACACCCGAACAGAATATAATATTGAGTGTCAACTGTAATCAAAAATTTAAAAATAAATAAATAAATAGATTGTGATATATTCATGCGACTGGATGTTATGCAATAATGCAAAAGACAGTTATATGCAACAACTTGGGTATATCTCACAAAATAATCAAGACACAAAAGAGTAATACAACATCATTCCATTTATATAAACCTCAAAAACAGGTAAAGTTAAGCAATATTGTTTAGAGAGACATACACAAGTGCTAAAATGATACAGAAAGATAGGAAATAATGATCACAAAAGTTAGGATGATGGTTACTTCTTAGGGGAGGGAAGGAGTTATGGAACGGACACATGGAAGCTTCTGAGGTGTAGGAAGTACCCTTTCTTGGGTAGCAGTTGAATAGGTATTTATTTTATTCCAATTTATTCTGTGCACTGTTCATAATATATTTGTATACTCTTTTAGAAAGAGAAAATAAAAGCACCACTTCTGCTCCACACCACCTCATTCAAATCATTATGTCAAAGTTAAATATTCCTAGTCCACACACCTAACTTTCCCACCCACCCTTGAGAACGGAGACCTTTCCTGTATTTCAGGCCCCTATCATTGCCTGGTATGTAGCAGAAGATCAATAACTGCTGAATTGGATTGAGTTGAATTCCCCCAAGTCTCTCATCCCATGGAGAGGCGGGCGTCTGCAGAAGAGGAAGAAGTTCGCTGTGGTGAAGGAAGCACGGGATTCCTAAGACCTGGTTTCCCATCTTAGCTCTGCCGCTTCCTAGCTGTGTGATATTGGGCAAGTCACTTAACCTCTCTGGTTCTCAGCTCCCTCTTCTGCAAAATGGGGGTGATAACTGCTACCTCCCTTATTCACACAGATTAAGTGAATAATGTACACGTCCAGCACAATCCCTGGAACATTTAGGTGCTCAACAAAGGTTGGCTCCTTCCCAACTCCCCCCACCAATATCACATTTTTTTCTTCAAAGGAGTCCACTAAAAGGGGCAAACAAATATCAAAAATGATCCCAGAGTGTGGGCCAACACCCTCAGGGCCCTGGGGCAGAGGCGTAGATATAGTCTGGTTCAGAGCTGGCAGATAGGGCGATCTGATGGAAGCCGCACACATTGCAGGCAGTTGGTGGGAGCTGGCAAGGTTGGGAAGACACTAGGGTCTGGGAATTTCCATCTAGGGGAAGTCCCAGGTATGGGTGCAGGGGAACCAAACTGGCCCCACCCCAACACCCTGGCCTCGGAACTGTGGGCACAGGGAGGAAAGTGGGTCACAGCAGGGCTGGAACTTAACTCCATTGGTCCCATGACCTCCTTGCCAGTTATGGAGGAGGCACACACAGCTTCGAAGAAGCCTGCTCCCTCCTCCAAAGAGCCCTCAACTGCTTTTTTTCAGAAATGAAGAACCTTGGATCCCTGGGGTCCAGGCAGAAGGAACTGGACCACCCTCCCCCTCCCCCACCAGGCCGCCCAGGAGACAGAGCAGAGATAATTCCCTAACCTGTGGGTGGAGATTCTGTACAAAACAGACTGTTACACCCACCCACATGGTGACTGGCACACACTTGGAGCACTCGCCTCCCACTATGGCCGCCTATGGAGGCAGACATGCTCCTTGTTCCAGGAGTATGACAGGTTAGGGCTGGATCAGAGAGGGGGCTGGGGCACATGGTAGAACCGCTCAGCGGAGCCTCTGGTGAGACTCCAGCTAGGCAAATTCACCCCGAGGGCTTTGCCAACAATGTGGGGCCTTGTTTTCCATGTATAATCTCAGACCTAAACCTATGGATTCTTCGTCCTTACCTGTGCCTCTGTTTCCCTTTCTGGAGGAGAAGATGAAAGAATGGGTGGAGTCATCCCAGAGCAGGGTCACCAAGTGTTCCAGGGTTCAGCTTTGGCCATCCCTCATTTGTAGCATATCCAAAGCTAGGTGGGGAGCAGGGATGGAGGGTCCCTCTTCTTTCTGAGGCACCAGTGGCTGGGAGCCAGGACCCCAATTCCGGGGCCTTTGCACATACTCTTCTGCTGCCCTCCCTTCTCTCCAGTCTCCCCCACACTTCTTTCCAGAAGCCTTTCCTGATCTCCTTGGCTGGGGGGAAAGTCCTGCTACTATCCATTCTCATAGTACCTTATGCCTCTTCACGCTGGTTATCACTCGCAATGTCATGGATTATTTGGTTGACATCTGACTGCCCCCAGCCTAGAGGTCTGCAAGGGCAGGAACCATAATTGGGTATTCCCTGGGCTTATATGGTGTTTGGCATACAGTGAATGCTTAATAAAGATATGTTGAATTTATGAAAGGTACATGTTTAGAGGAGTAAGGGAAGACATTTCTAGAGTTGTGTAGACTAGTCTTAAAATCCTGTGTTTCACAATCAAGGCCTTCTTCTATGTGGGATCTGGGCAGCACTGCGGCTGGTAAGGGCCATCCACACACAAACTCATTCATCAGGAGAGCCAACAAACTGGCAAGCAGCAGATTAGGCCTGGCACAAGGGGTGGAATTGAGCCAGTACAGGGGGCAGAGCAGGCACCAGCCATGGCACAAGACAGGCCTAGGGGAGGAGGGGAGAGTGTGGGGGGCGGGGAGGAAGGGAGAGGAAGGGAAAGGAGAAGACGTGATGTACAAAACATGTTTTCATCACACTCTCCCTGAGTGCCCTGGTCTCCAGGCCCCGGTGGCACTTTCATGCCTTAATGATGTCCTTGGGGGTTGTAACAGAGCTCCCCCAACCTCATCTGCTAGCCCCCTCTGAACATGGCATAGGACATGCCCCCAGCACCAGACTTGGCATGGGAAAATTATTTGTTCAGTGTCCTGATGCTGGCCAGGAGGCAGGGAGGGTGAAACTGTGGGCTGGGTCGACACAGCAGAGTCAGGGCAGGTAGGATCTGGATCCCTTTCCTCTCACCGCCTCTCCTTCTGCTCCTCCGGGTGAGTGGTGTAAAGGAAGCCCCGTTCTAAAGCCCCCAAGATACCATTTCTCTCATGTGTCAGGGTGACCAAATAGAACCACCACAAACAACAAAACCTGGAGATAGGGGTGACCCAAGCAAAAGAGAAATAAGGGGAGCTCTCTCCATCAGTTTCCTGAGTGGGAGGCCCTCTTCCCAAGCCTCCTCCTGGAACCCCTGGGTAGAAGACTGTCTCTATTGCAAGATGGAGAGAAGAACCTGAACCCCTCATAATGCCCCTCTTCCGTGTTCCTTAGTCCTGTATAGGGTTTTTTTAACTTCCAAACCGTTGTAGCAGCCAGACAGATCCCAGTGACTGGGAGCTGGGGAGGGGCGGGGGCGGGGCTCGGCAATCCCGAGGGGCGGGACCAGCACGGGGCGGGGCTTCTTGGGCATCGCCCCCTAGCTGCGGTCCTTGGCTGGGGACTGAGGAGGCTGTCGGAAGGGCGGAGTCACATTTACCAAGACAGATGGATGGACAAACACCCACCAGGGACAAGGATAGGGGCAGACTGACAGACAAACCAGGACAAAGAGGAGAGTAGAGACCGATGGGAATTCCAGACCTGCTCTCTCTTTCCAGGCTACTCCAAGTATTTTGTCCCCCGTTTTATCTTCCCGGTCCCCATCTGCAACCCTAACTGCACAACCTTAGAGCTCTTGGTCTGGGGACCAGGCCCTGAAGCCCTCTAAGAGGGAGAAAAGGAAGAGTTGAGAGAGGGGAGACCCAGCAAGGAGAGCGTCACGGGAGTGGCGCCTGGTTCTGTGTCACGATGCCCAGCCAGGGGCCGGGGAGGGAGTGGTGCCCTCGACCGGTTCATGAGGACAGGAGACTCATTCACTGTAAACCAAGTACAGATGTGCCGGGAGAGGGCAGTGGGTGGGGAATCAGGGCCACATTCACAAACCACAGCTGGGCCCGCCCTCTTTCCCCGAGCCACCACCCCTAGGGCAGGAGGGGTTAACTTTGCGGCCTCCTGGCAAGATCCCTGCCACACAGGCAGGGCGCCATACCACCCCAGCCGGGATGCCTGGGTCCAACTCCCTGACACCCATCCCTCCCACACGCTCAGAGCAGCTCCCAGGGTAACCAAGCAAAGTCAACAGCAGCCAGGCCACCTGGGGACGGCACCCTGGAGTACCTATTCCCAGCTCTTCCCACCCTTGGAGTGAAAGGGAGGGCCTTGTCTGTACCCCCGTTGACGTCTTCTGCTCTCCAGAGATAACTGCAGCACGCCCCTTCTTTTCCTCTCTCCTTCACCTGACTCTGGCTACCAAAAGTGGTCTTCCCGAGGGAGAGAGGACACCTGGCCCCCAGGGTGGCAGCGAGGACAGAGCAAAGTAATTCCAGTACGGAAAATGTGACGTGAGCAAGAGTCTGTGTGCTGTGCCCAGTGCTGGCCACCCCGGGATTGTTGCTGGGGAAAGTCCTTTGGGTGTGTTCCTGTAGCCCGGCCCAGCCCAGCCCCTGCAACTGCTCCCCTTCTACACTTTTCACTTCCACCCTTAACGCCTGTGGGGGTGCCTGGGGTCCGTGCACAGAGCTTGGACTTCAGACTCCCTTTCTCTTGCTCCGTTCTCAGTAGAATGGAGGCCAATACCCTGGGTTCCCGCCCACTCTAGGACTGAGTCTGTGGTGGTCATGATGAAGTCAGTGAATGTCCCCTTCAGGCACTGACGTGCAAGTGTGTGCACACGTGCTCACACACACCCAGAGTCAACCACTTTCGTGGCACGTCTACCAGGCAGGCAGGCGCTGGTTAAGGAGGACACACACCCTCTGCTTTGGCTTTCTCCCTCATACTCAGCCTAAGACTCCTCCTACTCCCAGCACAGTTCCTCCTGCCCTCCTCCCCAGCTTCTCCCACTCCAGATCTCAGCCTAAAGGTGGGGATTGGCAGCCAGTTGCCCCAGCTCCGGGAGCTTACTGAAGGAGGAGAGGGAGGAGGTCTCTCAGCCCAGAACTCAGAGCTGCCCCCCACCCACCCTCCCACCACCCACCTTCATACCCACTAGTTAAATCAGTTTGCTCCTGGGTCCAAAGGACCATCTGGGGTAGCCAAGGGGAAGCAGAGGCTATGTTGACCCGCAGGAGAAGGCTAAGCAAAGGGCAAAGAGTGTGACAACTGCCCCAGCACACTCCTGCTCCATCACTCCACCCCTGGGAGCATGGGGTACAGCTCCCAGTGCCTGCTCTGGGGAGGTACCAGAGACTGGCCTTAACTGAGTCACAGCCTGGCCAGAAAACTCGACCTGCCCCCTGGATGGCTGGAAGGGGGAAAGTGCCAGAGAGAAAGGGTGGCATCATGGGCCCAAGACACTGACCTCTTCTGCCAGCCTTGCCTGGCCTCCCGGGGATGGAGCCACCGAAGCCCAGCAAAGGGGAGGGACAGAGACCCAGGCGCTCTGGGCCGCCTCGCCCAGCACCCCCTCCCACCCACCCACCCTCCGCCCCCCAGCCCCAGGGCACCAAGGAGGGAGCTGGGCAGGGGCAGGCGGCAGGGGAGGGAGGAGCGAGGGCGGGAGGGGGAGGAGGGAGCCTGGCTGGGAGGGAGGTGGGGGGGTGGGGAGGGAGAAAAAGAAAGAAAATATTTTCCGTGTCCCCGCCTGCAGAGTCAGTGTGCGGTTTGGGAGAAAATGTGTCGGATATTTTGGGGCAGTCACGTGGGCGGGCGGGCTCCGAGAGGCCCCGGGACAGTCCCAGCCTAGAGCCGGTGTCCCCCCCAAAAGCCCCCCATTACCGCGAGCCTCTGACACTACGACGCTCCAGCCCCGCGACCGCCGGACGCCGGGACCTCGGGGCTCCGCGGCCTCCCTTCCTCCTCCCTTCCCCTCCAGGTGAGTCAGTCGGGGGAACAGGCTCGCCCGCCCGGGACGCCCGGTTCCTCCAGTGAGGTGGGCTGGGGGTGGGGGCGCCGAGAAGCGCTGCCGGCTCCGTCCCTTCCAGGGCTGGTCAGGCTGTCTCGAAAGGTTTGAGGGGGACTTCCTGCCCCGACTTGGGGGTCAGCCCTGATCTGGGAAGAGAATGGGGAAGAGTTGAGAAGGCTGGCGCCGAGCTAGTCTTTATCGCCCCCTCATCTCAACGAATAGCGGAGAGAGCATTTGGGGAAATATTCGGCCAGGGGGCTTCTAGCCTACTTTTGTGCTTCGAGCGTGTGGGAAGACACACAGGAGGGTCTTTCCCTTTCCCTCCTGTGGGGAAAGACCACTGCCTGCCCTCCCTAAGGCTTCCCCTGGAGGGTGTGAGGGGTGGATTTTTGGACCAAGCTAGTCCAACTTGCTCCTTCCCCTGTGGAGTGGCACAGCTTGGACATCGGAGGGCAAGGAAAGGGCCTCTGCCAGAGTGATCCTTGCCTCCTGGGTCCCGGAGTCTGGAGAGACAAGTGGATGGGACAGGGGCCTGTGAAGTTTCCCTGAACCACAGTTCAGGTTTCCCTCTTGCATATCCCCAGCCAGGAGTGTGAGTCGTGGCTTTCTCCAGCTAAGGTGAGAAGCTTCTTGGGTGTCTTCTTGGGGGAGGCCGAAAGAACAAAGGAAGAGCAGGGAGACTGGGGCAGGGACCCAGGAGTCCTAGTCCACAGCCCCATTGACACTGCCTCTCTGTCTTTAGCAATTACAGCCTGGTCCCCTCAACTTGACCCAGTATGTAGGAGGGAACCTCTGCAGGTGGCCAGAGGGTAAGAATGTGCATGGTTGCGGGGGGTAGGGGACAGGGGGACCTGAGGAGAGGTCTGGAGGGTAAGAAGCTGAGATGACTGTGCCTCTTCTGGGCCCATGTCCAGGCATTTGCAGCCCCAGTCCTCCAGTCTGAGGCTCCTGCCTTTACTGTCACTCCTCACATGGAGAGTTAAGGTTGAGGACCACATGCAGTGCCCCATATCCTTAGGCAAGAAGAGACAGGGCAGGGGAGGGGGCGGGGGAGGTGTGTGCCTGCAGCATGGGTGTCCCGGTTAGACACACGCGCACACTCACACATACGTGCCCACACTCTGTGGCTTACAGACTGGTAGGCAGCACAGGGCACACCCCCCGCCCGGCACACCCCCACCCCTGGCTCAGAAAGCCACCTAACTGGCACCTCCAGTTCCCCCCCTGCCCCACCCTGTCCGTGCCCTCCGTTGCCCACACACATTCCACTGGCATTGCCTGCCTGCCTGCCTCCTGGGCACTGCCCCTCCCTGGGGCCAGTGGGGTGGAGGGAGGGCACCTGGGGATGAGAGGTGGAGACTCAAGGGTCTGGACTCCCCCCAAGGGTGGCACAAAGCCAGGGAAAACCAGCCCACTGCTGCCTCCTGGGGAGCAGGCTGGGGGCCCAGGCCAGAGCAGAGGATGCCTGGGTTCTCCGCCCAGGCTGGAGATGGGGTCATGGAAAAAGGTGGTCGTGTTTATACAGAGGGGAGGGGGGCAGCGGGTGGAGAGCAGCCGACAAGAGCAGCTTTGTTCCAGGCTCTGGAGCCGGTAGGGCAGCAGGGAGAAGCTCCCCCCCTCCATCCGGCAGCCCCCTTCATCCATGCCCTCCCCTCAACTCCACCTCAGCTCTAAGAGAAGCAGCTTTGTATGGGCCCCTTTCCCCTAGTCAGCCCCACCTCCTTCTGAGGTGGCATCTTGGGAGGAGAGAAGTGCTTTCTCCCTTCCACAGGTTCCCCAAACAACCAAGGCACCCAGGTCCCTGGTTTAGGATTTTATTCTCACTACCACTGTCTCCCGTTCCTTGGTCCCTTGCTTCACCCTGGACTTGAGACCTTTCCCTTCTCTTCCCAGCCAAGGCAGAGAAACCAAGGCTCAGAAATGGGATGAATCTCCGTCCCTTTCCTGTTTTCACTCAACCCTCAAGTCCCTTCTCTGAAGCAAAATAGAAGGAAGGCCAGGTAGAGCTGGGCTCCTCTCTACTCCTTACAGCTTCATTCCTCATTAAGGACCAGGAGTCAGAGGCGTCCTCTCTGGGACCCCCCCCCCCCAATGCCCCACGTCCTCCTGCCCCACCCTCAGGTCTCTGTTTAGCATTAATAGGTGAGAAGCAGACAAGGAGGCCTGGAGCACAGAGCATGTCCCCGGTCCAACTCTGTCTGAGTGAAGAAGATGAGGTGGGGGGGCTCTAGTAGTTTCTCACCCTTGGCATTAGAGAGGTTAATCCACCTGGAATGTGGCCCAGCCTGTTGAGCTATGGCCCAGGGGCCTCAGGGGCCCCGGACTCCTGGTTCTACCTGGGCCTAACCACAGATGAGGATTTCTGGGAATAGGGGAAGAAGGACAGGGACCCTGGGGGCTTGGAGCTCAGACTTTTAGAGCCTGAGGAGACACTGGGCTGAAGAATCTGAGGCTGTTGGGGAAGGGGCGGTGTCTGCTGAGGAGCAGAGCTGCTTCCTGCATGGGGACTGAGTGACGTGTGGTGGTGTTGGGGTCTGAGTTCCTGTAACCCCCAGGGCAGTCTTTCCTCAGGAGCTTGAAGGCCAAGGGAGATGAGAGATAGAAAAACAAAAAAGAGGAAGAGAGAGAGAGAGAAAGAGAGAATAAAGGTACACAGGTTGAGAGATATTGACCCTGAAGGAAAGAGGTGTAGAAATTCCCATCACCTACCTCTGGGCCCGCCCGCCCTGTGGTTTCCATGTGTGTTCACTTTCTCTTGGTCTTTCTCCACCCATTTTCACCTCAGTCCATGATGGTTCTGGCTGGCAGAGGAGGTACCCAGGCTGAGGAGGTACCCAGGCTGAGGAGGCTTTCCTTCCTCTGCCCCTAACTCCCCAGAGAGGTGGGTGTTTGGGGGGCTCCAGGGAAAGCCAACCTTTCCCTTGTCAGAGCATCAGGCAAGGAGCTACCTGCCTAGCCTTAGGATTCCCATTTCTTTTCTCCTTCTTTCTCTCCCCCTGCCCCTCCACCACGGTCACAGGTTAAAAATATCCCCGGAGTGGGGGCAGCTACATTTGAGAAGGGGAGGATGCAGGGAGGGCTTCCTTGAAGCAGAGGGCTCAGAGAAGAGAGAGAAAAGGGAATGGAGAAGCAACGTGAGCTGAGAACAAGGAGAGGAGCTCTCTGGTGCCTTACCTGATTCACAGTGGGGCTTCCTTCCATCAACATCTGTGAATTTGAAGAAGAGGGTGCAAGAATGGTTAGGAAGTGAAGGATCATTGGAAACAGAGAAAGAATTGGGAGGGGAAACTGGAAGAGTGAGTTTTGAGGAAAGGTAGAGAGAGAAGGAAATGCTAATTAAAAGAGAGATATGGCCCTGGCCAGATAGTTCAGTTGGTTAGAGCGTTGTCGTGATATGCCAAGGTTTCAAATTCAATCCCTGGTCAGGCATCTACCAGAATCAACCGAAGAATGCATCAATGAGTGGAGCAACAAACTGATGTCTCTCCTATCAATCTCCCTTCCTCTCTCTAAAAATCAGTAAATAAAATTTTGAAAAAAAAAAAGAGAAGTATGGAGGAAGAGAAGATACAAAGAGAAATGAGGAGACACTTAGAAAGCATTTAATATGTGCCCTGTAGTATTCTAAACACTTTACATGTTACATTTTTAACCCTCACAACAAGCTTACGAAGTGGGTCCCATTGTTATCCCCAGTTGACAAATGAGGAAAATGAGGCACAGAGAGATAGAAGCAGCACATCCAGGGTCCCCCACCTCAGCCAACAAGTGGTGGGGACCCATTTCAGGTTGTCTGACTCCAGAGACTGTATTCCCAACCAGAGAGGAGAAAGGGCCCCAAAGTTACAACAGAGATGTTTGCTCTCTCCAGGATGGTAAAGAGTTTGAGACTTGGCTGTACCACTTACAGCCTTGTGACCTTAAGCCAGTCACTTATTATCAGTCTTCTCCTTTATGAAATGGGAATCATAATTCCCACTTCACAGGACTGACGTGAAGGTTAAATTAAGTGCCTAGTCCAGTTGTACTTAATGGTCACTTCTCAGCTCAGGAGTCTTCTCTGTCAGGAGTCCTAAGACTGTCCTACCTTGGAAACTCAGCTTACCCTTCCCCAGAGAGCTTCTCTGAGCCTGCCTAAGCATCTGTCCCGCCTCTTCCCCTGTGGGCCCTGAGTTAGGGCAGTACAAACCCTAGCAGCACAGACTTCAGCAGAGACAGGTCCATGGGCGTGGAATGTCAGAGTGATCGTTCTCTCATCCCTTCTTTTCTTCTTTCTCCCTAGGACTCTCGGAGACCCAGTGGGCAGGCCACGAAGGGCGGGCACCGAGGCTCCCAGGCCTTTTAGGCAGTGGGCATGGGCGGGGGCTGTGGCTGAAGACCTCCCCCGCCCATTGCAGACCCCAGGGGATTCGGCCTCCCACACTGCAGCTGCCATGGCCACCAACAAGGAGCGACTCTTTGCCACTGGTGCCCTGGGGCCTGGATCTGGCTACCCAGGGGCTGGCTTCCCCTTCGCCTTCCCAGGGGCACTCAGGGGGTCTCCACCGTTCGAGATGCTGAGCCCTAGCTTCCGGGGCCTGGGCCAGCCTGACCTGCCTAAGGAGATGGCCTCTCTGTGTGAGTCTCATGGATATTGGGGGTGGGGGACAGTGGAAACAGGAGGACATTTGGAGGGTGGGTGACAGAAAATTGGCAGGGATGGGAGTTAGCTGACGGGGTGGCTAGGAAGGAGTGTTTACAAATGAGAGTCCTCCTGCCCAAATAGGATGGGCAAGTAGCATGCCTAAATTTGGGGGACGTCTAACAGTGCCTCCTGAGTGAGTCAACTAGCAGGGGAGAGCACCTTTGTACACACAGCCAAGGGGGGTTTGGCTGAAGTTTGAGGGCGCTGCCAGCATGTAGTGGAGGGTGTGGGGAACCAGGCTGGGACGTAGAGGAGCCTGGGGAGCCAGTCGGCTGACACTGCGATCAGGAGGTGAGGTTGTTCTGAATTGGGGGAAGCTGCACGAAGAAGACTGGAATCCAGCGCCGGGCGCCCAGAGAGGCATGGGGTCTGAAGACTCTCCTTGTTGGTCTGGAAGGGTGGAAACAGTCACAAAGAAGGTGCGCCTTCACCAGAAGTAATACAGGGAGGTGAAGGGGGTGTTCCAGAAGTATCCTCTCTTCTAGCCATGTGGGTTCTGGACTCCTCCCCTCCCTGGAGGTCTGGCTTAGTGCCCACGTGCTGTGCAGATCCCTACTTGCCCCTCAAGCTTGCCCTCTTCGGGTTAAGCCTTTGCATGCTGACAGCTGGCCAGCCTTAGGCCTCTCCTTTTCTCTGTGGATCCTCTCTCTCCCCGCTTGGCAGTTGTTCTTTCGGACCAGGTCATTATAGGAGTGGGTGCACATGAGCTGCAGGGCTGAGATGCTGAACTTCGTGGGCTAAAGGGTCAGCATGTGAGCTGCTGTAGAGAAGCCTTTACCTAGAAAGAAGGGGAGGTGATGGAAGGAGAGAGAGAGGAGCAATTCCAGACTGGAACAGAGACAAAAGGAAAAGACAAAAAGATAAAGATACATCCTATATAGCCCCACAAGCTTCGGAAAAGAGAAACAGGTGGAAGAGAAGAGGCCGTGCCTTCAGGAGGGGGCACTTGGAGGGCTGTGTGGATGTGTAAAGGGGTGAATAGCCAGGGCTGGCTGGTGGCTCTATTGGAAAGAGTGTTCTCATCTGGAGATGGCGCGTGCGCGCGTGTGCATGTGTGTAGACCATATGCAGTTGTGTGTACACAGCATATCCTTCAGACTCCACTCAGATACAGAATTCCAGTGTGTGCAACAAAGAGTCAGTGTGTGGAGGGAGGCTGGATTTAATAGGGCTGCTGATGGTGTGTCTGGTGTTTGGTGAGGCCTGCCGGTGGCAAGTCTGTAGTCCAACAGGGGTTATTTGGGTGGTTTGCAGGTGAACGAGAGAACACAAAGCTCCCCTTTTTGGAAACCTCAGCTGGGCTTCCCCTACCTCATTTACAGCCCATGAATCTGTCCCAGGGCCTGGGGAGGTGTGAAGGAACCACCGTTCCCACATGAATGTACTTCTTACAGAGAACCATACAGCTCAATCCCTTGGGACTTGATTTTCCCAGGTTTTGGGAGGGGCAACTAAAGAAGCAGGAGTAAGAAGGGAGAGGAGAAACAGATTGGTAGTGGGGAGAATGCTGAGAGTCATAGCCAGTCCCCAGTGAAGTTCTCCTTGTGCCCCTGTGCCCTGGACACATTGAGGCCAAGGTCAAGGTTCAAAGTGAGGTCAAGGTAGTGGAAGGGGTCAGACTGGTCTCTATCCCCAAAGGCTGCCCTGAGGAGGGGGACTGAAAGGAAAAATCCAAGGGAGGAGCCAGAACCAGGGCAGGTAGCCATGGAGGGTGTGGCTGGCAGCGGGGGACAGGCCTGGGCAGAGAGGCGTGGCGGGGTGGGGAGGAGGTGAAGGCTTGGGTTCAGGCAGCTCGCATGGGAGTGGGGCACGGAGCACCTAGGGTAAATGAGAGGGTGGCAGAGGGGCGGGGAAGGCATCCTGGAGTCTGGGAGATCTCCCACAGTGGGAGATCAGCCAAAGGGTGAAAGAGTGTGGTCGGTCATTTCTCTGACCCGTTGTCCCTTTTTGGCTAGGGCCAGTTCATGGAGAGGGCTTGGAGGACAAAGTCTGATGCCAGAGCTGTGCTCACCTTGAGTCTGTGTCTTTCTCTTCACTCTCTTGTCTCTTAGTCTATGGTGGGGTGGGGGGTGGGTAGGCATCCATGAAAGAGTCTGGAACTTCTCTCTGGGGCCAGCTCCTAGACCAGATGCTGGGTCCCTAACACCGTGGAGACATCTTGTTCGTATGGGAAGTCTTGTTCCACCTCTTGGGCTTCTCCAGAGGCTTGAGTGGGTGAGGCAGGCATCTCAGAACCCTGTGGTGCAGGAGGGGAGAGGGAAGGGAGCATGTGCTGCCGAGACAAGCACAGGCCTGTGCGCACGGGAAAGCAGGGGCGGGTGTACTTGCTCACGAATGTGCATGAAACCCTGGCGTCTGTGTCCCCACTGTTGTGTTGTGTTATGTGTTTGCTTTATTGAGACAACAGGGAACAGAGTATGATAGGAGGGCAAGGAAGCTTTGCCCTCCTCCTCCTCTTCAGAACCACAGAGGTGGTATCTGTGGTTCTGAAGACCCAGCCCTCTTTGTTCTCCAAATTTGGTGACAGTGTCCCTGGGGCAAAGAGCCCAGACTGGTCCACACTATGTTACATGGAGAAACTGAGGGCAGTTTGGCACAGGAAGTAATAGAATTCTAATTAAAATAAACTGACAAAGAGAGACTCCGAGACCTAAGCAACATGAGAGAGAACTGCACAGGTCAAAAGGCACAGCCACGGAGAGAACCCAGATGCCACGACAGGCAAGGGAGGACAAGCAGGCAGGTAAGGGTGGCAAGCAGGAGGCAGCTAGTACTTCTCCAGGAAAAAAAAAACCCAGCCGACTGCCTTTTTCCCCTCCCCTCCCAGTCTCTCCTGCTCCGGCTCGGGCTCCAGCTCCAGGCCGACACAAACGGGGCTTTGATTGCAACAGGAAACCTCTCTGGTGTGTGTGTGTGTTTGGGGGGGGGGGAGCTGGGCAAGCCGCCGCCACTGGGGCCCAGGCTGCACCCCCCTCTCCTGGCCCCCTACCCAGTCCCAGCCCCCATCCTGCCAGCACTCCTTACATCCCCGCTTTGGGCCTTGTCCCTCATTCACACCTCTATTCTCTCCACTCTTCTTCAGCCCCCTCCTCCAGAGACCCCTCCCCTTCAGGTGGGACTCCGATGTTAGGACTTACCCTTGGGACTGGAACTTCTTTGCTTTGAGATGCCCCATCTTCAGTTTTTTTGAGGAAACGTTTTGGAAGAAAAGGCGAATTTAGCATGAGGAATTTAGAACCAGTTATCCTCAAGCCCCATCCAGAAGATGGCAGGAGGTGGGGGGGAAGGAGGGGTGCATAAGAAGTTAGCTGTCCCTCCCTCCACAGTTCCTCGTTGGCTAAACTCATGCTTGTCAGGGTGGTAGAGGCCCTGAGGGGTGACCATGCAAGACTTTGAGGGCTAATGGCCTGGTCGGTGGGGGAGGGGTATCCTTCTCTTTGCCTCTGGGGACATGCCTTTGTGGGGTTCTAGCTGGGAGGGGTGTGCCCACTGTGGTGGTGGGGATCGTAGGGAAGGGGGTGAGTCAGGCAGCAGCGCCCCCCATACTCCCACCAGGCTGGTGGAGAACATCTGTTTCCCATGAAATGCTAGAAGGCTAATAGGTCTAATTGCTGCAGTAAGGGCTGGGGAGACTTTGGGGAAAAGAGGGGGCACTAGATCCCCCCATTCTCTTACCTTCTCCTCAAGGTCATACTGAGACTGTCTAGAATGGGGGGTTAGAGTTCATGGGAAGGGTGGGTCTGACACCGTAATGCCTGGTCCCTTATGAGGCCCCCCTCTCCCTTCAGTGCGTGGGAAATACACAGATAGGGCAATGAGAAGTGGGGTGCATCTGGTGAAGAGAAGGGGGGGCTATTCAGGACTCATGACTTCCTGGAGCCCTCCCCCAACTCCTCCTGTGCCCGACTCCCCCCACCCTCCCTGTGGCCTGGCCACTTCTGGTTCTAATTACCAACCAGGCAGGCCTGACTTAATTGGGACCTTTCAGATTTTGGAGGGGGAAGGGTGGGTGGGTGGAGACTGACAACTTGGAGTTGACTAATCAGGGCTCTTTTCCCCTTGTTTTTGAGGTACTCCTCATTTTGCACTTAATATTTATTTATTTCATTTCATTTCATTTCATTTTTGCCACTGGCCAGATTCTGATTCAGAAATTTCGGTGAGGGGATGGCTGGATTAGAAATGTGGTGTTTGGGGTTGGGGGCAAGAACAGGGAGCTCACACTGGGTTGGAAAGAGCGCTGCATGCCTCTTCATCCCTGCTTCAATCCCCTCCTCAGTCAGCCCTGCCACCTCGCGACACCCCCATCCGCAAGCCAGGCCCTGCTTCCCGGCCCCCCACCTCTCAGTCCCCGGCAGCCACCGGGGCCTCTTCTCCGGGCCTGGGCCTGTCCTTCCTTCTCTCGCCTACTCTGGCACCCCTTCCTGCTTTTTATTCTTACAAACTGGCGCCCCAGTTCTGCAGCACCCCAGTACGCCACTCCCCACAAGAGATTCTTAGAAAAGTGCGCCCCGCCCAGGCCCAGACACAGCCGCCAGGAGGGGAAGGGGTCGGCCGGGCGCCGCTCCCGCTTCCCCAGCGCTCCCCGTTTGAGCAGCGCTGACAGAGCCGGCTGGGCCGGCCCGCCGTCCGGCCAGGCAGGCCGCGGGCGGGGCGCGAAGGAGGGGGCGGTTTCCGGGAGTCGCCGCGGCTGGCGCTGTCCCCGGGCCAGGGTTCCCATTCGGCCCGGCCCGGCGAGGGCAAACTCTTGACGTGGCCAAGTCCCCGCCTCCTCACCTTCTTCTCCGCCGGGCGAGGGCGCTCAGGGCCTGGCAGGGGCAACCGAGGAAACAGAGAGGAGGCGGCCTTTGGAGATCTGAAGAGCACTAAGTGTGGCACTGAGGGGGGGAGGGAGGCGGTATTGCCAATGGATATTTGATGGCTATGAGAATAGTTAACGATCAAATTCAGTTATTTCCAAGAGTGACACTTGGCACTTTGGGCCAGTTGGCACACTAGAAACTCGAGGAGAGGGGACTTAGTACTCAGGAGGGTAGCTTCGTCTGAGGCGCAGATGGCTCTGTAGAAACAGTGTAGGGTGGTAGTTTTGCGCTCTAAAAGTGAAGTTAGGCTCTGACCGGCGTGGCTTAGTTGATTGAGCATCGTCCTGCAAAAGCTAAAGGTCGCGGGTTCGATTCCCAGTCAGGGCACATGCCCGCGTTGCGGGCGCGTCCCCCGTTGGGGTGTGTGCGAGAGGCAGCCGATCGGTATTTCTGTCTTATACATTTATGTTTCTTTCTCTCTCTCTCCTTCCCTTCCCCTCTCTCTAAAAATAAATAAAGTCTTAACAAAAATCAAAGTGAAGTTAGGGTCGAGAAAGGGGCATTGAGAGAGGTAGTGGAGGCGCTTAAGGAGTGTCTGCCGCAGGATGGGGCTTCGGGGACTTGGAAGGAGGCGGCCCGGGACGCGGCGGAGGGAGAACAGCCCAGGCTAGGAGGGGCAGACTCCCGGCTCCGCTGGAGGGTGTGTGAAGAGGAGGGGACTCCGCAGAGGCGCAGGAGACTGCCTGGGCGGGGTGGGGCGGGGCCGGGTCAGGAGGAGGTGAGCGCGCCCGGCCACCCGCCCCGAGGGGGGTTCCCGGAGAGTTCAAGGCGGGAGCGCGCTCCGGCCCTACGAACGGGGCGGGGGGGCGGGGGTGGGGAGCACGGGAAGGAAGGAGGCCGAGCTAGCCGAGCCGCAGGAATGTTCTGTGGAGTCCTGAAGCGCGCGCGCGTGCGCGCGAAGTAGTGGGAGGAGCCAGGCCTGGGAACTAGGGGGTGGAGGTAGTGCAGGTCCCCAGGCTCTGGTGAAACGCCAGGCGCTGGGAACCTCCATGTTCGCCGCTTCTCAGTCATCCTCGACACCCCTGCTTGTATTTACTTGTGTCAAAAAGAGAGGGTTGGGGGAAGGGGGAAACTCGGAAGGAAATGCGTTTGCTTGGTTCCTCCACTCCTTCCTCCACCCCCGACCCGGGCACGCGCCTAAGTGCAAATGCCTGCAAAGCTTCCCGGTGTGGAGAATGCTTGCAAGCATTCTTGCAAGCCAGGTGTGCTTGCAAAAACGTGTGCGCATCTATGATTTTCTGTGCGTGCAGATATTGAATGTGCACTATTGCAAATTTGCAAATCGTGGTTCCTGCCAGGATAAATGCATGCATTGATGTGTGTCTAAGCAAGCAAGCGCGCCGCGGTGCGAGTGTGTACATGTGTGTATGTGTGCACTCCACTCCCAGCTCTGCTCATCTTGGTGCCCGGCCCCTTTCGCTCTCCAAGCCCCACCCCCCACCCCTCAGGCTTCGCTTTTACAAAAGGTCTCCCCAGTGCTAGCTGCTGGGACGCCCAGAACGAGCCGGACCGCTGCTGGAGCGGCAGCCCCGGCTTTGCGCCCCGCCCAGTCCCTTTCCCCTGCTGGGGATCCCCTTCTTCCCCGCCCACCCCATACCCCCCATGCAGCCCGGCGCCCTATGCTAGCCCTCCCCCTCCCCCCCTCTAGGAGCGGGGCGCCGCTGGGGGAGGAGGGGGAATCGGCTGCGGGTTCTTGGTGTTCCTAGCACCCAGCTTCCCTCCAAGCCGGGTCTCGATGTACGACTGCATGGAAACGTTTGCCCCGGGTCCGCGACGGCTGTACGGGGCTGTCGGGCCCGGGGCCGGCTTGCTGCGCAGAGCCACCGGCAGCTCCTGTTTCACCGGACTTGAGTCTTTTGCCTGGCCGCAACCCGCCAGTCTGCAATGTAGGTACCCGAGCCCCGGGGTGGGGTGTGGGGTGCAGGAAAGGCAGAGGCTCGCTCTTTCCATGTGTAAAAGGTGGAACTGGGGTACAAGTGGAGATTCTAACTCTGTGCGAGGGGCGAGTGTGTAAAGGGAGATACTGGCCCTTTAAACGTGGGGGCCTCAGCGATTCCTTTGGGTGAGTGCAGTAGTGTTTTCAGTGTGTGCGGTTTTTATTGTGGGTGTTTAGCTAGGACATTTGGCTGATGCCACTCCAAAGTTCCTGGGGATAGAGAGAGACCGAAGTGTGTTGGTAGTTTGTGCCCCCTGGTCCGTGGCTCTGGAGGGATATGGCACCCAGGACCGTGGGTGGTGTTTGTAAAGTTCATGTGGGAAGTTGGGAGTGTAAAAATATTATTCGCAGAGCGTGTGAATTCCAAGAGTGTGCAGCGCTTTGGCTAGGTGGTGTGGGTGCGAGTGAGTTTCTCCACGCAGTGTCGCCCACCGACAGCGTTGGCAGGCCCGCATGACCCTGCGTAGGGATGTTTGTGGCGTGAGGCCCGGAGGGCGTGTGCCCTTGCGTGGCTGCGGGGGCGGCTTTGGAAAGTGCTGTGTTCGAGCGTGCATCCTGTGTGTTCTCTGTGCAGGGTGGAAGGGGTGGTGCACACAACCCAGCCAAGGATGGGTTCTGGCGCTCCCCGCTCCTTTTTATAAAGAAATGTTTGGAAATGTGTAGAGGGTTGTATGCAGAGAGACGACTTTTCCCTTTGGCTCCAATACACACAACTTCAGTAGGAAGTTAAAAGTTTAGAGCAAGTTCTGTGTATAGGGTGGGGATGACCTGGAGGTGGCAAAGGCCAGGGTGCGGGGCGGCAAGGCGTGGGTGTAGGACGACTGCTGGATCCCCAAATACCCATCTTCCTTCTCTGTGAAATGGGAGATGCCAGGCCTGGGGCCCTGGAACCCCTTTCCAGAGCGGTAATAAAAAGCTGGGGACTGAGAGGCAGTAAAAATGAAGTCCAGATGAGAGGCGGCTTTGAAGCCTGGGCCCAAGTGCCTGGCGGGGGTGGGGTGTGGGGAGGAGCCGGGAGGGGAGCCTGGAACCCCCCTTCCCCCAAATTTACTGGGGACTGGGACCGCGCTCGTAGTCGGGTGCGGACGCTGGCGCGCGGGGTTGGGGGGCGGGGTACGAGCAGTTTGGGGCATGATAGGAACGGGCGGGCGCTGGGCGCTGGGGGAGTGCGCCCGCGGGGTCACGGAGCCCCCGCCAACGCGCCTCGCTCCTTGGCACTCTGTAGCGCTGTTTACGAGTTCGGCTTTTTTTTTTTTCCTTTTGGTTCCAGGGCAGAACTGCTCAGATTTAACAACCGGGAGACTGGAAGAGGGAGGTGGCAAACAGGAGACCATACTTTGGGGTGGGGAAGGACGAGAGCTAAAAGTGTGGCATTTGAAGGGTGGAGAAAGCATGGAACTACTGCTTTGCACCAAATCCTTGTGAATTCCTAATCTTCCTCTCATTGCCCAATAGGATGCTGATTTGGGGTATGCTGGGAGAGGTGTTGAGGTGGAGAAAATCTCCCAGGAAGGATTTTGTGGGGGCTGGGCTGGGCCCCCAGTTTTTTTCAGGTTTAGGGAAGCCCTTTGCACTTGACTGGCAGTGTGTTTTTGCATTTCAGTTTGGATCAATAATTTTGGTCTCTAGGATTTTGGTGGGCTTCATGCCTGCTCCACACACTTCAGGAAAGTCGTTTAGACCTGGGTGTCTAAACCAGGGAAGGAAAGAAGTGCTTTGAGGGAGGGCTGCTTGGTATGTTTGTGCATTTTGGCGGCTTCAGTGTCCTGGTGCTGCGTTGGCAGGCCCGGGTGTTTGTCTGGTAGCTGAGCTGCTGGCTTGCAAATATGAAGTGGAGTGCTGGGTGTTGTGTGTCCGCTTTGTGACTCGTGCACCCACTCCCACTGGGTAGCTGAAGTCAGTGCACCCTTATACCGCCTGTGCCAGGACCCAGCTGTGGTAAAGGAGCCCACTGATGCTATGCCTGCTTCGGCGCCCTGTGTGTTGTTGATGTGTGAGAGTGTGTGTGTCTCCAAGGAGGTATGTGGCAGATTGTGAGTTCGGGCTTCTCAGCCCTGGGCCTCGCAGCTGGGAGCGTTTACAGCCGGTTATAAAGAGTTTGTTTGAAGCTCCGCTCAGCCTGGCCAGGAATTTCCTCAATTTCAGCAATTTGGGCTTTAAAAGGAAAAAAAACCCAGAGCCCATCCCCTCCTCCCCAGCAGGGGCCCCAGCCCAGCCCAGGAGCAGCATCTTGATGGTGGGGGCTCCGCTCGCCACGAAGGGGGTCTGTACCCAGTGGGCCTGCTTCTCTCTCCCTTGCCCTTCACCCACTGGGCTGTGCTTTAGGGTTCAGAGGATGGAGGTGTGCCAGAGGGATACGGAGAAGTGGCAGTGCCACATAGATGGGAAAAGCTGCCCCGGGCCTGTCTCCCTTCAGCCCCCAGTCTTAGAATTGGCTGGCACTGCTCCATGCCAGTCTGACCACACCCAGGCCCTTTCACAAGAGAGGAAATGAGGCAGCGCTCTGTGGGCTGGGAGCAGTCAGCACCACCCCACACAGTGGCCTGTGGCAGCACTGCTGCCCTCAGAGGACACCAAGAGGAGCCCTGAAAGGCATTCCAGCCCGTCCCACATCTCTCAGCCCCAGGCCCTCCTGGAGTCTCCTGTCCCCCACCCCCACCCCAGCCCCCACCCCACTCCCCACCCAACTGAATAGACTCCAAGCACCCTTCTTCCCCCCCTCCTCTCTCTCCTTTTCTTTGGGGACTCTCTCTCCAACAGGATTCTTATGTTAATTGAGTTTGGGGGTGGATGGGCTTCCCTCCTGTGGGGTGGGTAGAGAGGGCCCAGACCAGCATCCTGGGCATTCCTTTTGCCCTTCTGGGCCATGGGGTGGACTTCTGACTAGGTGGGCTGCCACAGGTTAGAAGGTGGAAGGTGTTCATGAGGTGGGTGCATGGGATACTTCTTAGGGAGGGTATTAGGGTTTTCTTGCGTTGCCTGGGCCCTCCAGCTTTGGGCAACAGATCCTACAAGTTGAATAATTTGTAGACTTTTCCATCCTCTGAACATCAACCACACGCCCTAAAAAGGTTTACTTGGCAGCCTGCTGAACAGAGGGGCTTCTCCCCACACATGCTGTGTGGCGTAGGCCTAGCCCCCTTCTGAGCTGCAACTGGTTATTTGTGGCAAAGTTTAGGAGTGAAGACAGAGGCTCAGAGAGGATCCAAAGATAGCTCCCCTCCCCCATCAGCCCTGTTTACTTAGTGTCACCTGACTTCTTTGGTTTGCTACACCCCCAACAGCTTCTAGACCTGAGAATCTGAGCAAATATCTCAGTCTCTCCTTTCCAGCTTTTGGGACTCTCGCTCAGTACACTCAGGGCCAGCCAGAAGACCTGAGAGCCTGGGCTCCGCTGTCAAATGGCAGTGGGGCACTGGGCTGGTCACTTCCCTCTGTTGGCCTCAGGTGTAAAATCAGGTTGTTGCATAGCCTTTAACCTACTTTCCTGATACCTGTGTCCCATTTGCTCCACTGTCTTGGTGGGTTCTGGGGAAAAGGACGGTGGTGGTTATTTGGCAGGCAGTATGACAGGGAAGAGCTTGAGGATTATCTACCCTCTACTACTTGAAAGGAAATGAAGTCCTATTCTACCTCCTGAGTATCCTAGCAGGTTATTTAGCTAGGTGCCAGCTACAGGTGGCTTGTAATTGCCCGTCACCTCCAGATCTATTGCCTCATAAGGAGGAGGATGGTGAGAGGGCCTGACAAGGATCAACTGATGTGACAGGGAGTGACTAGAGAGTTCAGAGCCATGGGCCATAACCCCTCCTCCTACTCACTTTATAGCTGAGGAAACCAAGGCCCAGAGAAGTTAACTTCCAGCGTGGCCTTGACCTGGAATTTGGAGACTTGAACAGTGTCCTGTGAGCCCCTGGTTGGCATGATTGTGGGGGGAGGTGCAGTGGGTGTTGGGGGTTTCTGGAAGCATGTTCTGTGGGGCTGTACGTAGTTGACGGGACTTAAAATCACTGTGTGGTGATGATGTTGCCACTGCCGAGCAGGAGGAAGTGGGAATGGGTGTGTGTGTATGATGAGGACACCGGGAGAACTGAGGGGCTCTTCTCCCCCAACCCTCATCTCACACTGCTTCCCCCTCAGCGGTGGAGACGCAGAGCACTAGCTCTGAGGAGATGGTGCCCAGCTCACCCTCACCCCCTCCACCTCCTCGGGTCTACAAGCCATGCTTCGTGTGCAATGACAAGTCCTCTGGCTACCACTATGGGGTCAGCTCTTGTGAAGGCTGCAAGGTGTGTACGTGGTGGGGGTTGTCGGGGGGATGCATTTGGGCATCTGGAGTCACTTGATGAGATCAGAGACCAGGGCCCAGAGCACAGGGGTGAGGCAGAGCCGTGTGTGAGTAGGCATCCCTCCCTGAGGTGGGAGGGGTTAATAGGTTGGGTCAGGCCTGGGGCCACCTACAAGGCCTATGAGAAGCTAGTGCTCCCAGTATCCTGCTTCACTGACACTCTCCCCACCCCCTACTGCAGGGCTTCTTCCGACGCAGCATCCAGAAGAACATGGTGTACACATGTCACCGAGACAAGAACTGTATCATCAATAAGGTGACCCGGAATCGCTGCCAGTACTGTCGGCTACAGAAGTGCTTTGAAGTGGGCATGTCCAAGGAAGGTAGGCCCTGAGCCCCGGCCTGGGCAGGAGCACTCCTGACCTAGCCTGTGTTTGCCACCCTCTTTCCCCTTCTCCGACCTCTGAGATCTAGCTTGTGCTGGGGTGTTGCCTCCTTCCTAGACAGTCCTATTTGATTAGCTGCATTCACCAGGCAAGCTCTGCCCATTTTCCTGTCTCAGAGCTTAATTAACCCTTAAGTAAATGGGGGTTATCATCTCACATTCCCCTGTTCAATGGAGAAGTGAGGGGGGCTTGCCAGTCCCCTCCCCTGCTCCCAGGACTGAGCCTGAGGTGGAACTGGGGTGCCCCCCTCCCCTGCGCCATTGTGCTGCCAAGGCTATAAGTGGATATCCTGCCGCTTGCATATCCTGCCCCCCCTCCCCTCAGCTCCTGCAGGGTGACAGGAAGGGCAGGATGGAGCTGAATGGCCTGGGGAGGGAGCAGAGGCTGTAGGCCCTGGGTGGGGCTGGGGAGAACCAGCTTGGAGATGGGAGCTATTGTAGGAGATGGGGAAACTGAAGCACTGATTAGGGTTCCAGGGTGAGTAGATGTTTATGATAAGGATGAAGCACATTAAATCAGGGTGAGAGGGTATATCCAGAGGGAGGTTCTGAGGGTCCTGACCCTCTCCTTGCACCCCCACCCCCAAGCTGTGCGGAATGACCGGAACAAGAAAAAGAAAGAGGTGAAGGAAGAAGGGTCGCTTGACAGCTATGAGCTGAGCCCTCAGTTAGAAGAGCTCATCACCAAGGTCAGCAAAGCCCATCAGGAGACCTTCCCCTCACTCTGCCAGCTGGGCAAATACACCACGGTGAGGAGTAGGCAGGGCCTCAGTGAGGGCGGGGGATTGTTCACCTTGGGGCATGGGGAGGGGCTGCGCTGGAGGCCACAGGTCTGATGCTGAGGACGAGAAGGGCATCCCAATGCAGAGGGGGAGCTTGGGGTGTTGGCAGGAAGAAGACGGCTTGCAGAGCGGGTCTTAGCTTGCATTCTCATCCGTCCTCCCTGCAGAACTCCAGCGCGGACCACCGGGTGCAGCTGGATCTGGGGCTGTGGGACAAGTTCAGTGAACTGGCCACCAAGTGCATCATCAAGATTGTGGAATTTGCCAAGCGGCTACCCGGCTTTACAGGGCTCAGCATTGCTGACCAAATCACTCTGCTCAAGGCTGCCTGCCTGGACATCCTGGTAAGTTAGGAACCCCATGGCCTGTCTTCCACCACAGCCTGACCCTTACATGAAACCAAGGAGTTGGTCCTCACAAAGATTTTATTTCTCCTCCTCGCCTCCAATCTGGGACTCCCCAGATCTCCTTTAAATTCCAGTCTTTTTTTGTCTTACCCCTTGACCCCAAGACCTGATCCTAGACTTCTGGAAGCCCTCCCTCCTGACTTCTCTTTCCTTCCCGAGCTCCTGACCCTACACCCTTCTGTGCCTCCCTCCCCAGGCTGCTTCAGATCGCCCTCCTTCCGGACCCAACTCTCTCATTCACGCATGCACCTCATTCCTTCTCTGCCGCAGCCCCAGATGTGCCCCTCTCCAGAGACAGCATTAACCCTCCCCTCCCCTCCCCTCCCACTAGATGCTTCGGATCTGCACAAGGTACACCCCAGAGCAGGACACCATGACCTTCTCCGATGGGCTGACCCTGAACCGGACTCAGATGCACAATGCTGGCTTTGGACCCCTCACAGACCTCGTCTTTGCCTTTGCCGGGCAGCTCCTGCCACTGGAGATGGATGACACTGAGACGGGGCTGCTCAGTGCCATCTGCCTCATCTGTGGAGGTAAGGGTGCGCCCCCTGGTGTTTCCTTGGGTTCCTTTCCTGCCATGCCTCCTAACTGATCTCTCACCAGGCTGGAGACCTTTGCCCCTGCCCTTGGGATTGTTGTACTTGGCCCCATCCACAGACTCCTTAGATCCTGTGTAAGCTCCCTGAAGCCTGGAATGTGGGACAAAAGGGGGCAGAGCCAGGGGGAGCTGGAGAGACCCCAGATACTGGCACTGAGATAGGGGTTGGGCAGGAGTGACTTATCAGAGCAAGACTCTTACTGAAGGGGAGAGGGTACAGGGCCTGGGCAGGGGAGATGGCCTGGGCGGGGTTCAAGGATAATAGTTGAAGGGCTGATGGGATAGAGTTTGTCGGCTGGAGGCCCATAAGGCAGGCCATTTGGGAATCAGCCGCATGTCACTGTCCTCCCCACCTCTTCCTTTCTCCACTGTTCTTGTCCTCACAGACCGCATGGATCTGGAGGAACCTGAAAAAGTGGACAAACTGCAGGAGCCACTGCTGGAAGCCCTGAGGCTATATGCCCGGCGGCGGCGGCCCAGTCAGCCCTACATGTTCCCAAGGATGCTCATGAAGATCACTGACCTTCGGGGCATCAGCACCAAGGGTTAGTCTTGACCGAACCTCCCTTCTGTCTTCCCAGAGGTGCCGGTCTTCCAGGCCACTCAGGTGGGCAGGTAGAGACAAGAACAGAATGGGTGAGAACCAGGCAGCCTTCAGTGGAATCTAGGTGTGCCTTGTTCTCCTGTTTGTAAACGGAGCTATCCTTATCCCTGCATCCCGAGTTGCTGTGTGGTCTAAATGAGTTAACACAATGGGCCTCGAACTGCGCTGAATGAAAAACTCAGTTTCTCAGTGGCAGTAGCCGCATTTCAGGTGTTCAGTAGCCGTACGGGGCTACACCTACTATTCTGGATGGAGTAGATATTTCTGTCACTGCTGAAAGTTCTATCAGACAGTGCTGGTTTAGAAGGATGCCTGGCAGATAGTTAGTGTTTGCTAAATAATAGGTATTGTTATGAGTGTTATTAACAGCAGGTATGTATTGGAGGGTGGAATCCCTGGGGAGTGGGGCTGGGTGTTGGGCATGGTGTGATCTTTGAGAAGACAGCCTGAAAGAATGGGGTGAGTGGGCAGCAGCCTGGCCGAGAAGACAGACAGAGGCTCCAGGCAGAGAAGTGGCCCCAGGAGCCCTAAATTAGGGAGAGGGTAAGCCAGAACAGAGGGGGGCGGTGGCAGGCCTGTGCGGGGAGCCCCCAGAGGGGAGTCATAGGACAGTTAAGAAAGGTTATGGTGGTAGCCTCACGGGGCATGCACCTTTGCCCCCCAAAACTCTTCGCCCTTTCATTGTAGGAGCAGAAAGGGCCATCACCCTGAAAATGGAGATTCCAGGCCCAATGCCTCCCCTGATTCGAGAGATGCTGGAGAACCCTGAGATGTTTGAAGACGACTCACCGCAGACTGGTCCCCACCCTAAGGCCTCCAGCAAGGATGACATTCCAGGGGGCCAGGGCAAAGGGGGCCGTAACCCCCAGCCTGACCAGGGCCCCTGACTTCCCCGCCATGGGGGTTGGGGCTCCAGGCAGCAGACTGACGATCTCCCAGACACTGCCAGTGACTGGGGGAGGACCTGCTCTGCCCTCTGCCCAACCCTTCCAATGAGCTCCTTGTTTTTGCCAAAGTTTCTGGGGGTGCCTCTGTGTTCGTCCCCTTCCTGCTCTAACTGGCTCCCTTTCCAGTCTTGGGGGTCTGCCCTGCTCCCTCCAGGAGAGAGGACAGAGGGGCGAGCCTGGGTTTGGACTCTAAAATCTCAGCACTGCCCCTCAGACTCCAGGGTCCCAGGCTGCCCAGGGCAGGAGTAAGACCCTGCCCTTCCACAGCCCCTTCCTCTGCCAGGTGCTTAGGCTTCTGGGAGCAAACAGGAACACTAGAGACCAAAAGGAGGGTGTAGGGGGAGGGCTGAGCCCACCCTCTAGCCCCTGCCCTTGGTGCCTAATGCTGCGTAATGCACCTGTCGGGTGCATGCTACCCTCTGTGCCCCATCCTGTGCCAGGTCAGGGTGGGGCAGGCTGGGCCCTGCATTTCTGTGGGGAACCAGAGGGTGAAAGCCACAGATGCAGGCCCATTCTGCACCTCTTTGCTTGGGCCCAGAGTTTACCTTGTGTCCTCCATTATAAGCCCTTTCCCAACCCTGTCACGTGCCTTGGGCTCCCCCTGCCCCCCATCTCAGCCATGGGGCAGGGACCCTCCTACACTACAGAGGGACCAGGGGACCCCTCTCCCCCTAGTGCCTTTCTCCCTGACCTACCAGAGCAGCTTGGCCCGGGGAGAGGGGGGGGTGGGTGCTGCTTAGCTGATCCTGCCCTGACCCAGAGGAAGCCTCTATTTATTTATTAGCTTTTGTTTACACCCTGGAATTGACCCCTTCCTCTAGGGGTCTTGGGAGGGGAAGCCCAGGGCCCCTGTGACCCCTCCCTTCTTTCTCCAATTCCCATTTTGTATTTAGCTGCCAAATAAGATTCCCACTGGCTCCCCTTTTTCTCTGGGGGGTCAGGGTGCTGTCCCCTCCCCTCTGTTTACATCTCCCTTCTACCCCGCTGTATTGCATATTGCTGAGTTTTCTATTTTTGCAAAATAAAGTGTTGGAAACTCATGAGATGTGGCTCCCTTGAGGAGGTGGTGATGGGGGAAAGGACCAGCTGGCCTGAAGAGGGACTGGGTGAGGAGGGTGAACTCCCAATCGACCAGGTTTTTCAGCCTTCTCAGGGGAACTGGGAAAATGGTGTAATGTGCCCGGGTGGGAGAGTAGTGGGGGAGGCAGACGGCCCACAGAGCCCACCCTGAGTGTCTGGACCACCCGTGGCCACCAGCGTGGGCTCTTGGCTCTGACTTCACAGACCTGTGAGGAGGCAGAAATGAGCCTCAAAGGTCTTTAAGCTGTCCCCACCCACAATTACATCTATGTATATCTCTGCCCTCGGGGGAGGGGGTTCACTGGAGTTTCATTTAGTTCTCATGAGGGTCTCTGGTCCCAGAAGAGAAGACCCACAGCCTGTATCTAAGTTACAGTGTTTGTTTTATACCAACCCCTCACTCCACGAGCTCTCCCACCCTTTATGACTCCACTCTTAAGAGTCACTCCCTCTGTCCCATCTGACCCCACCCTTCACCCCATGACCTCCACTCAGCTTTCATGACACCAGGGTTATCTTCTGTCCCAATCTCTCCCTGCCCCTGTATGCCCCACTGCCCCTGGCCTCTTCTGCACACCGCTGCACTCCCTCACCATCATTCTCCTGCCCCGCCCCACCTCCACCGCTCCTTCCCTGGGACAGGGCCTCGCCTACCTTCTTCCTGGCTTTCTGCACTGATGACCTGTGCGTATGGGAGAGAGGGCGAGGATGTGGAAGAAGGGGAGGAGAGAAGAGTGGGGGAAAGCAGAAGAAGAAAGTGAAAGAAGCTCTAGAGGAAACCACAGGGCCCGTGGGGTGGGGGGCAGTCATTGCCATCATAATCTCTGCTTGTGGGGGAGGGTACGATGTCCCATTGCCTGAGGCCAGTTCTCCCCGGTTGCCCCCACCAGCAGCTGCACTCCTACATTCCACCTGCCATTTACCAAGCCTCCCCTATGAGGTGGGCGCTTTGCTAGGTGCTGTGGCTTCAGTTAGTCCTGCCTGAAAGGAGTGCTCCTTCTGATAAAGGAGACACTTGTGAACACAGACCTCTTGTCCAGTTCCTTCTCAAAGCGCCCTCTGGTCAAGTGTGGGTGGGGGAGAGTATTTTCCACAGCCCTGTCTTACAGGCCTCCTCCTTGCTCCACCTCCAGCCCCAGCTGCCATCCTGTACTCCCTGCTTCTCTTAGGTGGCTTCCGCCACCCCTTTCCCAGGCTCCCATGCTGTCGCGCCTCCTTGGCCCAGTCTCATTCTCTCAGCCTGGCCTTGTGCCTCTCTCTCACCTTCCCAGCTGTCTGGACCTTGAATTTCTCAAAGCCTCTCCACTTTTCGCCCCGTTACTTCTCATTCAATGATTCTCTCATCAAGCCCCTAGTATGTGCCAGGTTCTCTTCTAAGCAATTGATATGATTACCTCATTCATTCTCAACAATCCTATGAGTTCCACTTGAGAGATGAGAAAATAGCCACAGGAAGGGCAAATGACTTATCTAAGGCAAGTGTTATAGAGCCAGGACTTGAACTGGGGCCATTGGTCCTAGCACCAGTGTTGTTAAGCACCCACTATGGTGCAGTGGGCACTGGGTTTTCAAAATGAACAACAGTCACTCATTTCCCCCTCTCTGCAGTACTTACTGCCTCCATATTTCTTCCTTCCTATCATCTTCCTGTATAAACAAAGTGGAGAGATCATCATGGAGGGCAGGAGGCAGGCAGACCTGGATTTGAATCCCAGACCAGCCACTTACTAGCAATGTGACCTCTAAGCCTCTACATCTAAAACTAGGGGGACTGGGGAAACAGTAACACCTGTGTCTTGAGGTTCCTTTGAAGATTCATTATAATATCGTGATACACCCAGCGCCGATTAGGTGCTCAACAGATGACCTTCCAGATCTCTGCATCGTCAACTCCCTTGGCCCAGTTCTACCCCTATCTGCTCTACTTTCTAGATCAGTCACCCCCACCATCCCCAAGTCCCCCCCACCCCAGCGGGCGTGTCACTTCCTCCTCTGCAGCCTCCCAGATCAGTACACAAAGGCTGCCGCTGCCGCAAGAGGAAAGGCTGCTCTGCTCCCACCTGTGAGTACCAGGGCACCAGCCCTCCTGCCTGTCCTGACTAGCCCAGGCCTCAGCTGGTTCCAGCCTCCTGGGGAGAGGGCTCTGACCCCAAGACATTCAGGATTCAGCTGAAACTGGAGAAATGCTCTGAACTCCTTTCTGCATTCCTAGTTCCCCTGTCCTGTTCCCTCCTCCAGTTGCACAAGCTCTCCTCCACCTACTTCTGTTGCATCAGTTTCCCGAGAGAACGGGGCTGGAGGGAGGAAAAGGAGGCGAGGGAACGTATGAGTGCTATCATCTGAGCGCCTGCCTTTTGCGGATTGTGTCAAGGTATTCCCCAGCGTTAGCCCCCAGCCACCCCTGCTGCTTAAGGAGCTCACAGTGGGGGTCAGGGGCGCTGCTCAGCTCAGGCCTCCTCTGTGGCACCTTAGTCACAGATCCCACACTCTTGGGGGACTGTAGCCCAGTGGCTCAGCTGTCTTTCCTCCTGATGACTCCAAGTGGGCAGCAGAGGACTCTGACTTGGGAAGATCTGGATGGAATGTGAAGCAGCTCTGTTTCTCAGCTGTGAGGGAATAGTAAGGTGTGTATTGCAGTCAGAACCGAGTCCAGGAATGGGACAACCATGATGGGGAGGAGGGACACTAAAGAAGACCTCCCCCAAGGAAAGAGAAAGGGATTAGGTAGGGGCTCCTTGGGGAGAGGGCACTACTCTTGAAGATGATGGTGCCTGGGTTGGAGGGAAGGACAGCAGCCCACCAAGCGTGGGGCCTGACCTGTCTCCATCCCTGCTCTGCCTCCAGTGTACTGTGTGACTCTGAGCAAGTCACCACTCTGGAATTCAAGTTTCTATTCGCAGAAAGAGGGAGTTGAAGTTGAAGTAGAAGATTCTGCCATGCTGTAGTTAGTATGGAGAGAAAAAGAAGCAAAAGAGAACTGTGAAAGAAAGTGCAGAAGAGAAAAACAGTAGATTAAGAGAAGTGGCAGCTTATGTACCCACAAGGAGGGGAGAACACGAGGTGGGGATTAAGAGAAGGGGCTTGGGGAGGACTGTCCAAGGAGCCCCAGGGCTCCCTTTACAGGCAATGAGTGGGGCCTGAGGTTTCTGGGTTTGTCCTATCTGGGGAACCAGTGTACCATGGGGGCCACACCTGTGAGAGATGAGTCAAAAGTGGGCTTCGTGCTTCAGCATCTCCAACCTCCCTGACCACAGGCGTGCAAAGCAAGCAAGGCTGAGGTTACACTGAGGCTGGGCCCTCGGCTGGCCTCTCACGGGAGGGTGGAGCCTGTTATATATACATTCTACACCTGAGGTCACAGGTGGTAGGGAGCAGGACAGGGTGACCAACGAATTGGCAATGCACCCTTTTCCACACTCCAGGCAGAGTACCAGGTTTAAGTCTAGGTCCAGGCAAGGAGGAGGCAGATGCCTCGTGGCAGAGTTAGCTGGCCTTTTTCATGCACCACTGATGGGGATGTGAACTGGCATAGCCCCTGAGGAGGTTATGTTGGTGATACTCAGCAGTGTTACAAATGATACCTATTTTTTGGCTTTACAAATCCTCTCCTGGGAATTTATCCTACAGATTCACTTGCACACATGTGGAATAACAAATATAAGAATTTTTACTGCAGCATTATTTACACTAGTGAACAATTAGAAACAATTTACATCCCAATCATAAAGGACTGCAATACAATGTACTCATGCAATGGAAAACTGTGTGGCTGTAAAAATGAGTAAGGAAGTTTTTTATTTTCTTGGGTAGCAGGATCTCTAGGAAAAGTAGTTAAGAAAAGGTAAATGTAAAACTGTGTAAAGTGTTCTACCATTTGTAGAATTCTATCATTTGATTCTTCCATTTAAAGAGTATATATACTATACATACACACATATGTATATATATGTTCATATTAGTTTGTATATATATAAAACCATCTCTAGAAAGACTAGACCCAACAAAATACCAATGAAATATGGTTCTTTATTTGGAAACAGGTGGGGAAGGGCTGGGACTGGGAGACTTCTTTCTTACCTACTTTTGATTTTTTTATTATGGTAAAATACACGTACAACTTGTCAGTTTAACCACCTCAAGTGCACAACTCAGCGGCAAGAAGCTCACAAGGCTATGCGACCATGCACTGTACACTACCGAGCTCAGGACCTCGTCTTCACTCCAAAACAAAATGCCCATTAAGCAGTTTCTCCCCATCCTCCCCTACACACACCTGCAAACCACTGAACTATTTTCTGTCCTTATGAATATGTCTAGATAGGCTATTTCATGTAAATGGGCCCACACAGTATGTGGTCATTTGTGACTGGTTTCGTTCACTCAGCATAATATTTTCAAGGTTCATTGATATTGTAGTACGTGTCAATATTTCTATTCCTTTTTATGCCCAAATAATATTTCATTATATGAATATACCGCATTTTGTTTATCCATTCATCAGTCGATGGATATCGGGTTGTTTCTACCTTTTAGCTATCAACATCCATGTACAAGTTTTTGTTTGAAAGCCTGTTTTCAATTATTTTTTTTTAAGATTTTATTTATTTATTTTTAGAGAGGGAAGGGAGGGATGGAGAGAGAGAGAAACATCAATGTGCGGTTGCTGGGGGCCACGGCCTACAACCTAGGCATGTGCCCTGACTGGGAATCGAACCTGCGATGCCTGGTTCGCAGCCCACGCTCAATCCACTGAGCTATGCCAGCCAGGGCTTCAATTATTTTTTTAAAGATCTTTAGAGAGAGGGGAAGGGAAAGGGAAAGAGAGAGAAACATCAACATGTGGTTGCCTCTCACGAATCCTCAACTGGGGACCTGGTCCTCAATGCATGCACGTGACCTGACAGGGAATCGAACCAGAGACTCTTTGGTTCACAGGCCAGCGCTCAATCCACTGAGCCACACCAGCCGGGGCTGTTTTCAATTATTTTAGGAATATACCTAGGAGTGAAATTGTCAGGTCATAGGTTAATTCTATGTTTTAACTTATTAAAGAATCACCAAACTGGTTTCCACAGTGGTTGTACCATTTTACATTCCCACCAGCAACAATAAAAGTCCCATTTTCTCTACACCCTCATCAACACTTATTTTCTATTTTCCTGATTATAGCCATCCTAGAGAGTTTAAAGTGTTACCTCATTGTGGCTTTGATTTGCATTTCTCTGACTGCTAATGGTGATGAGCATCTTTTTATGTGCTTGTTGGCCATTTGTCTATCTTCTTTAAAGAAATGTCTACTTAAATCTTGTGCCCATTTAAAAATAGGATTACCTTTTTGTTTTGAGTTGTAAGAGTTCTTTATATGTTCTGGATATTTATTAGCTATATGATTTGCAAATATTTTCTTTCAAAATTTTTTTTATTGATTGATTTTAGAGAGAGAGAAAGAGGATGGGAAAGAGAAACATTGGCTCGTTGTCCCACCTATCTCTGCAATCATTGGTTGCTTCTGGTATATGCCCTGACTAGGGATTGAACCCACGACCTTGGTGTATTAGAACAACAGCGTAAGCAACTGAACTACCTGGCCGGGGCCTCATTTGCGAATATTTTCTCCCATTCTGTGACTTGTCATTTCACTCTTTCTATGGTGTCCTTTGAAGCACAAAAGTTTTAAATTTTGATGAAGTCCAGTGAATCTATTTTTTCCTTTGTTGTTTGTGCTTTTGATGTCATAGCTAAGAATCCATTGTTAAGTCCAAAATTATGAAGGTTTACCTCAGTATTTTCTCCTAAGAGTTTATAGTTTAAGCACTTTGTTTAGGCCTTTGATTCATTAGCAGTTAACTTTCGTATGTGTTGTGAGGTAGGAGTTCCGCTTCACTATTTCACATGTGGGTGCCCAGTCGTTCCAGTGCCACTGGTTGGAGACTGTTTTTCCTTGTGGAATAATTTGGCACCTCTGCTGGAAATTAATTGGCCATAAATGAATGGGTTTATTTCTGGATTCTCAATTCTATTCCATGAGTCTACATGCCCGTCCTCATACCAGCACCACACTGTCTTGGGGCATTGGGAGGGGTGAGTCTTCCTAGTTTGTTCTTTCTCAAGATTGTTCTGTTATTCATATAATTCCATATGCATTTTAGAATCAGATTTTCCACTTCTGAAAAAAGCCCACTGGGATTTAACTTTTTGATTTTTGAAGCATGGTAATGGACTGCCTATTCAAACTTTGAATTAATAAATATTTTAAAATCAGAAAATGACCCTCTGTAGAGGTCAGGTCTTCAGGCTCGCTTTTTCCCACTCCAGATGCCCTTTGCATAAAGAGAAAATTTTACCACCCCCTACCCTTCCTTCCTCTGTTATCCCAGACCTTGGAAATTTCCTGTGATCTAACCTTTATTCTACTTGCTACCACGTCAGTCAAATACAACTAACCTTCCCTGCCTCTTTCCCTACTCCCTCCTCTCCTCCAGCTTTCTTTCTTCCCATTCTCACTCCCTGACTTCTTCCCTTATTTAGAGCCTCTGACCCTCTTCCTTTACATAGAATCCAAGATTATAAAAGCTACAGGAGCTGTCAATTGATTACTCAATGCTGTCACTTTACAGATGTGGAAACTAAGGCCCAGAGAGAGTCTGACTTGCCAAATGGCCAGTGAGTGACTGGAGCAGGGCCAGAGTCTGGTCTGTTTCCTCTGTGGCCGTATTCCCACTCTGGCTCGGAGTCTTGGAGTCTTGGAGAACAGACCTGTGTGTAGACCTTAGTGCCTCCAGGCCTGGTCCCCAGACCCTTGGTTAGGCCATTTTGCCCACCTTGCCCCTTGAAGTCTGCCCACAGGAGGGACAGGTCTTCTCCAAGGTCCCTACCATGGCTTGGTACTTGCTCCTTCCTGCCATTTTGAAGGAACTGCTGACTCCACACGGGGAAGTGAAACTCTGAGGGGAGATGAAGAGTTGGGGTAGAGTTTTGACAGTGACAACCAGAGGCCACCTTTAGAGGTCCTCCATAATGACCTTTGTGTCCCCCTTTATGTCCTATTGCAGACCATGGTTGCTTTGTCAATGGTCCTTGTCTTCCTGCTGGTTCTGAGCAGAAGTGAGTGTGAACTTGATGCCAAGATATCACCCCCAGGGGAGGCCACAGAAAGGAGGGATCCTGATCGGTCCCTGCCAGGATCCTGCCAGCCAGCCCCCTCCTGTCAGAAGTGCATCCTCTCACATCCCAGCTGTGCATGGTGCAAGCAACTGGTAAACATGGGCCTGTGGTCTTTGAGCCACGTGTAGGAGTATGTGCGGCCTGGAGATATACATGTATGATGGTGTGGGCATGTGTGTGACTTTTCCTGGGTGCACTCTGCAGTCCTGTGTGAGACTGACTGATTTTGTGCACATGGGACCCTTGTGTGTGATTGTGTGTGTGTGTGTGTGTACATTTATGTCCATACTGTGTATTTGCATATACACGGACAAGACTTGTAACTATGAGCTTGGAGGAAGTATGTTCTTGTTGGAACTCATTCTTGTGTATATGTAGAGGGACCTACTGTGCATGTATACATGTGAAAAAGTGTCAGCTTGGGCCACTGTAACAAAATACCATTGATTGGATGGCTTAAACAACAGGAATTTATTTCTCACAGTTCTTGAGGATGGAAAGCCCAAGGCGTAGGTGTCAGCAGATTTGGTTCCTGGCAGATGGGCTACAGATAAGCTCTCTTGTGTCTTCTGATAAGGGCACTAACCCTGACATGAGGGTTCTACCCTCATGACCTCGTCTAACCCTAAGTTCTTCCCAGAGGCCCTACTTCCAAATACCATCACACTGGGGGTTAATTCATAACAGAAAGTGCACGACTGGGTCTCTGGCTCTGGTGTTGGGGGTGGTGGGTGTGTTCCTGGGTATGTGTCAGCTGGTGACTGGGAAGGAAGAAGGGAAGGAATTGGAAACCTGTGGGTTTGGGTGAAAGGCATGAGCTACCTCAGTGGCCACGAAGGATCCTGGGGAGTGAGTGTCTCTCTGGCTGGTCAAACAAGGCTGTTCTTTGTTTACATCTTAAAGAGACAGGGCTCATGGAGTGGCAGAACATGAAGGGTGCCTGAGATGGGGATGGGGCAGAACACTAACAGAAAACTGGAAAGTTAGATAAGAGTTGAGAGCAAACTCACTAGGAGGCAGAGCTACAGAGGTTGAGTAGGCCCCAGAGAAAGGCACATAGTGAATCTGAGAGGACCAGAAGTCAGTCTGCAGTAGGCACAGGGCAGAGGTACCAGGTGGGTGCTCTTGGGACAGTGTGGTATATGTCTGCCTCCCCCAATCCCAAGACCAGAAGCTGGCACCTGGGCCAGCTGAGAAGCCACTCTAACCATTTCCTTCCCCTGCGGCTTCCCCGCCAGTCCCAGGGGTACCAGATATATTAAGAGGAACAGGGTTTCCTCTACTGTCCCTATCCTTTCCTCTTCCCAGAAACTGTGGGTCTTAGCCCGCTCCCCTTCCCACTTTGGCCTGATCAAGCAGAGGATGTTGGAGTAGGAGACGGGGCTCCTCCTTTTTTTTCTTTTCTTTTCCCCCCTCTGTCCCTCCGTCTCTCTCCATCCATTTATCTATCTATCTATCTATCTATCTATCTATCTATCTATCTATCTATCATCTCCCTGCCCCCGCTCTCTGCAATGAGGTCCCTGATATTTTGAAGAGGAAGTCAGTCTGTGGCCCCAGTGGGAGGGAAAGGGTAGGTGGCTGGGGGAAGAGGGCAGTGGAGATAAGGGAGGAGAAGGGAGGGTACTATAGGAAGTGGGTTCTGACAAGAAAGAAATGGTCAGGAGTTCAAGGATAGCTGTAGAAGGGAGGGAGGGGAGGGAATCAGACGAGATCAAGGAGAGGAAGCGTTAGAAGTGGCTAGTATTGCAGGCTTGGAGCAGGGTTGGGGTTGTGCCTGTGGTGGGCACGGGTAGGGGACTATGGTCCAACCCCTAATCCCTACCCTTGTGGTGCAGAACTTCACGGCCTCTGGGGAGGCGGAGGAGCGACGCTGCGCCAGGCGTGAGGAGCTACTGGCTCGGGGTTGCCCCCCTGGGGAGTTGGAGGAGCCCCACGGCCAGCAGGAGGTGCTGCAGGACAGGCCGCTCAGCCAGGGTGCCCAGGGCGAGGGGGCCACCCAGCTGGCACCGCAGAGGGTGCGGGTCACCTTGCGTCCGGGTGAGTGAGGGTCAGCAGCATCGGCGCAGAGATCTGGGCACAGATCACAGCTCGAACTAGCCCTGATCTCCTGCTCCCCCACCCGCCCCTAGGGGAGCCCCAGCAGCTCCAGGTCCGCTTCCTCCGTGCAGAAGGATACCCTGTGGACCTGTACTACCTCATGGACTTGAGCTACTCCATGAAAGACGACCTCGAGTTCGTGCGCCAGCTTGGGCACGCCCTGCTGGTGCGACTGCAGGAGGTCACCCATTCCGTGCGCATCGGTGAGTGCAGCGCTGCCCCTGCACCTGCCAGCTCTCTGCCTTTAACTTCAAAGGCCGCCTTGGCCTCTGTCACAGTCCTGGCTACACAAGGGCCCCACCTGCCCTCTCTGTTTTTAATGGGCCACAGGTTGCTGACATCTCTTCCCAAAGACATCATCTTCTAGGTCAGAGCTGGAGGGGATTTGAGACTGTCCAGTAGGACCGCTCATTGTACAGGAAAGGCATTTGTGGCAGAGAGTCTGGAAAGACTTTGTTCAGACAGCTCCCAGGGGCCAGGCAGTGCCCTGGACCTACCAACTCGATTGCTGCCCTGATGCCACTATCTCAGCCCTGCATCTTTCGGACAAGGTCTAAATGTCACTGTCCCTTTGCTGCACATTCTGTGCTCACCTCTTTTCTGTTCATGATCCCTTCCTTTTCTTCACACTGCTACTAGATCCTACACCCCACCTTCCTCCTCAGCTTTTGGGAACCCCCTGCCTGACCCTCACTGTGCCCTCCCCTTAATTTCCTCCATTCCCCATTTCCCTGAACTTGTGGACTCAGCCCTTTGCCCCTGCCCCCAGCACCTCATGGCTCCCATCACTCCTCCAGGATCATCCCCCTACTCCCCATGGTTTCCTCCCTTCCTAGTCCTCAGCAGTGGCCCTTCCATCCTGCTGCAGCTGTTCAGGGACTTCTGGCACAGTTTTCACGCCTCCCTTCTTCCAGGCTTTGGCTCCTTTGTGGACAAAACGGTGCTGCCGTTCGTGAGCACAGTGCCCTCCAAGCTTCGCCACCCCTGCCCCACCCGGCTGGAGCGCTGCCAGCAGCCCTTCAGCTTTCGCCATGTGCTGTCTCTGACTGGGGATGCTGCGGCCTTCGAGCGGGAGGTGGGGCTCCAGAGCGTGTCTGGCAACCTGGACTCACCTGAAGGTGGCTTTGATGCCATTCTTCAGGCTGCACTGTGCCAGGTGAGGAGGTGGGGCAGGAACCTGAATCTGCAGGACTGTTTTGGGCCAAGACTGCCACCTACAGTTGTGCGGTACACAGCTCTAGGTGTGCAGTTTGTATCACAGTCACTGTAGTTTGCATATCTATTTGGGCAACCTCCTAGTGAACTGGAGTGAAATATCTTGAGGAAGAGGCATGTTTTTCTAATTCACAAGAAGCCCTCCACTATAGGGAAAAGAAGCAGGGGAGCTGGAGGCAGGGGTATAGCAAACTGACTCAGAAGGAGGGTGCCCAAATCCTTGGCTCACTTTGCTGGCCAGGGTGGCTCAGGGCCACGCCCAAGTACACAGCCTACCCCCCACCCCACCCTAGGAGCAGATTGGCTGGAGAAATGTGTCTCGGCTGCTGGTGTTTACTTCAGATGACACATTCCACACAGCTGGGGATGGCAAGTTGGGGGGCATTTTCATGCCCAGCGATGGGCACTGCCACTTGGACAGCAATGGCCTCTACAGTCGCAGCCCAGAGTTTGTGAGTCTCCACACTCCCCCAGGCCCTCCCCATCTGAGCCACGCCTCCTTTTCGCCCAGCCTCATTCTCCTGACTGGTAACTGCCCTGCCATCTTCCCCAGCAGTTCCACCCCACACTGGTTAGACTCCCAAACCCCTCCCTCCCATGCCAAGCCTCCAGGGCTCCTCTAGTTGGTGGAACCCCAGTTCCTGGATTTCCTGGGCTGAGGGCACCTTGCTGTGTCGTGGAGGACCTGCGGTGCTCACTTGTTCCCGCTCCCTGTTCCAGGACTACCCCTCTGTGGGCCAGGTAGCCCAGACTCTCTCTGCAGCAAACATCCAGCCCATTTTTGCTGTCACTAGAGCCACACTGCCTGTCTACCAGGTGAGAACTGTCTGGATGTCAGGCTCTTCCACCCTGAGCCTTCCTCAAAGGCCCATTCTCCTCTCCCCTACATGCCCTCCTTCCAGACCCCAGAAGCCCACTTCTTTGGAGTTGTGACCCACCATTTCCTTTAACTCCTCATAATTCAGGAGCTGAGCAAGCTGATTCCAAAGTCCGCAGTGGGGGAGCTGAGTGAGAATTCCAGCAATGTGGTACAGCTCATCATGGATGCTTACAATGTGAGGGGCCGGGGTGGGGGGGAATGGTGAGGGTAGACATTGGGAAAGGTGGGAAGGGGCCCTCAGGAGGGGTGGCAGAACTAAGAGGGAATAATCACTTTTTGGGCAACACTCCATAGCTCCAACCTGCAGTTTGCATATGGCTGTCATTAAAATAGTTCACTCATTCACTCAATCTTACTTACATTCAGAAATCTTAACTGTCTGACTTGTGCAGAGAACAGAGCCCAGCTCTGGGCAAGGAAGGAGTAGTATTGATAGAGCTTTTATTACATGCCAAGCACTCTCCTAAGTGCACACGTTGTTGCTATCTCATCTGACCCCACTAAAACCCCTGCTTGGTAACTAACTACACCACCCTTATTTTAGGGATGGGGATGCAGAAACAAGGAGGCTAAGTGACTTGCCCAAGGTCACTCAGATAAAAGATAGAAGGGCTGGGATTTGTCCCTTAGTCAGTCTGTACATAAAGAATGTAACATCTGGAGCCTGCTTTCATTAAACATAAACAACTCAGATATTCTTCACAGGAACCACAGAATTTTATAGAGGGAAGGAACCATAAAAATTCCTAAGCGTTTCGTGGGTTTAGGTCTAATCTTTGTAACTAGACCACAGGCTTCTTGATGACAGGAGCCATGTCCTAAGACCATGGTCAGAAAATGTGAGACAGTATCAAATTTCCCAGGACAAAGTCTAGGAGAAGTGCCCCTTAGACCTTGTACGGACACGGCTGAGTGTCCTGATTGGGGGTGGAAGCACAGCCACTGCACGTGTACAGCGCCTGGCCAGCCCTGACCCCCGCGGGCCCTTGCCGTAGCTGCACTGAAATACTGTTGGAGCCCTTGGATGCCCCTGTCCACCCCTCAAGTTTCTCATAGGTTCTTCCTCCAGAAATACCTCTAGAGTAGGCAGAATGGAAGGAACCCCAAGGCGGGCTGAGGGTGGGTTCTGGCAGAACTTGGAATGGCTGAGCAGGCATGAGGTAGGGTCGGAGTCCTGCCTTCATGTGGTTACTCATTCTCTCCTCACAGAGCCTGTCATCTACTGTGACTCTCGAACACTCTCCACTCCCTCCTGGGGTCCACGTGTCTTATGAATCTCAGTGTGGGGGTCACAAGAAGAGAGATGGTGAGGTTGGGGACCGTGGCCAGTGCAACCATGTCCGAATCAACCAGATGGTAAGGGCAGTCAAGATAGGCAGAAGTGGGCATGAGAGTGGGAAAATGAGGCAGGCATGACAAAGATGGCAGACAGGCACCGAGAACAATGCAAAAGCACAGGGCAGTCCTCCATCCATCCTTTCTGAAGGGTTTAATGAGCGGTTTCCTCAAGCATGGCGCTAGGAGATGCGTGTTAGCGTGACCCTGTCCCTTAATTTACTAAGGAATGGGGTTCTGGATGATCAATGGGTTTGGTATGCATGCGTGTGCACACACGGGCACATGTGATCTTAGTCTGATTTCAGCTCTTCTTGTCCTCAGGTCAATTTTTCGGTTACTCTCCAAGCTGCCGACTGCCTCCCAGAGCCCCATCTTCTGAGGTTCCGAGCTCTTGGCTTCTCAGAGGAGCTGACTGTGGAGTTGCACACTCTGTGTGATTGTAACTGCAGTGACAACCAGCTGCCAGCTCCCCACTGCAGTGACGGTCAGGGGCACCTACAATGTGGGGTGTGCAGGTGAGTGCCTCTTGCTTCCCTTCACCTATATGGCTTCCCACAAATAGAGCCCCTGTATCCCTCTTCCTCCCATTCTTCCACTGGCATCTCCAGGCAAGTTTTACCTAGACATCCCTACAATGCATCCCGATTTTCACCTCAGATATACTGAGACCTTCCCCTGCACCAGGACTCCCTTTGCTTTTACTCCTTGGTGCTTCACTATATTCCACATGCCTTCTTCAACTCTCGTGAGATCCTGGGAAAGACAGGTCAAGGGATGGTCGAACTGTCTGACCCACCTTTCACATCTCCACCTTCCCCTCCCAGCTGTGTTCCAGGCCGCCTGGGTCGACTCTGTGAGTGCTCTGAGACTGAGTTGTCCTCCCCAGACCTGGAATCTGGGTGCCGGGAACTCAACGGAACGGGACCCCTGTGCAGTGGGAAAGGGCGGTGCCAGTGTGGACGCTGCAGCTGCAGTGGACAGAGCTCCGGGCGCCTGTGTGAGTGTGATGATGCCAGCTGTGAGCGACATGAAGGCATCCTCTGTGGAGGTACTTGGGAACTTTTGGGACAAGGGTTGGGTCAGAGTGGCTCTTCCAAGGGTATTTATGCTTTAGCACCTTCCAGGCACTAAGGGCAGGTATTAGAGATTCTGGTATTAAAAGTTGGAGCATGCACCAGCATACTTGAGGGAACTGGATGCACAGGACAGGTCAGCTGTAAGCCTGTGATGTCCATTGTGTGTGGGGAATATGGTTGTCACCCTGTGCATGACTCTGCCCCAGGTTTTGGCCACTGTCGATGTGGCAAGTGTCACTGTCATGCCAACCACACGGGCACAGCGTGTGAGTGCAGTGGGGACATGGATGGCTGTGTCAGTCCTGAGGGAGAGCTATGCAGTGGGCATGGCCACTGCAGATGCAACCGCTGCCAGTGCTTGGACGGCTACTACGGTGCCCTATGCGATCAGTGCCCAGGCTGCAAGACACCATGCGAGAGACACAGGTGAGGCCTCAGGTCTTGCATTTTGGGGGCAGGGGCACAATGGGGCTCACTTAGCCACTGCTACCTGCTTGCTTTCCTGCATGTGGAGTGGGTGACAACTGCCCAGTTGGTAAATTATTGGCATATACTGCACAGGGACTGTGCAGAATGTGGGGCCTTTGGCACTGGCCCCCTGGCCACCAACTGCAGCACGGCTTGTGCCCATGCCAACGTGACTCTGGTTCTGGACTCTATACGGGATGATGGCTGGTGCAAAGAGAGGACCCTGGACAACGAGCTGTTCTTCTTCCTGGTGGAGGATGAAGTTGGAGGCAAGGTCACGCTGAAAGTGAGACACCAAGAAAGTAAGCGGGCAGGGATGCCTTGAATATGCCAAATGGAGCCCTGGAAGTCTGAAGAGTAGGGACTCAGAGCTCAGGCTGGGAACCAGGCTAGGGGTTGAAGCAGAGCTGTGAATCCAGGCAAAAGTGGAGGTAAAAGGCCTACTGGGCAAGGGTAAGGAACTGGGCACTGAAGGTAACCCTGTTAGGTTCCCTGTGTTTTGAAAGGTAGGGCTGGGGAGGCTGGATGGGGCTGCACGCACACTGTGGACAACTGCTGATCAACTCTATGCCCCAAAGTCTGTGTTGTTTCACCCCCACAGAGGGAGCAGACCACACCCGGGCCATTGCGCTAGGCTGTGTGGGGGGCATTGTAGCAGTGGGGCTGGGGCTGGTCCTGGCTTACCGGCTCTCAGTGGAAATCTATGACCGCCGAGAATACAAACGCTTTGAGAAGGAGTGGCAGCAGCTCAAGTGGAAGCAGGTGAGACCACCTCACAGCCCACTGGGCTGGGTTTTACTTGCTTCCCTTGGTTAGGTCCTTTGCTCTGCTTTCCCACTGGACCCTTGGCCAATCCTCCCACTGAGGCCCCACCACCCCTCACCTAGGTGTATGGGGCCTGTCCCACCCCTCTGCTAATATCCATAGGTTCTTAGGGTCTGGCTCAGGTTCTCGGTTGGCTCTTATGACTAGAAAATGAGTCCTGAGACTTTTCCTCATCGTTTCCAACCTTTCCCCCCCAGGACAGCAATCCTCTCTACAAAAGTGCCATCACGACCACTATCAACCCCCGCTTTCAAGAGATGGAAAGTCCCCTTGCCTGAAAGGAGGTACAGATACTCACCCAGGGTTGCTCCTACTGGGAGGATGGTGGGAGTTGGGGGTATGGGGTCTGTTAGGGAGCAGCCTGGCAGGAGACTAACCACTACGTACTTCATTTTCAGAGCAACAGACACCCTGCCGCCTTCTACCGCAACCTTGCTTCCCTCCCACACAAAGATTGGGGGTTACCCCACCCACATATATGATAAAGTCTTATTTCAGACTGCAGGTATCATTTGCTTTATCCCAAAGCCAAAGCAGCCCTTGCCTTTTGCCACCGAAGGGCAGGGAGAGGAGCTCAGTCTTCAGTGTGTGGGAGAACCACTATGTGGCTACCTGGGAAGCAGCTGGTGGGCTGGGCGACTGAATTCCCAGCTAATGCTGAAGCAGCACAAAGCACACTCTAAGCAGCACTGTCTAGCCCTGGCTGGTATAGCTCAGTGGATTGAACACTGGCCTGTGAGCCCGGGGGCAGGGTCGCCAGTTTGATTCCAGGTGGGGGCACATTCCAGGCTGGGTCCCTGGTTGAGAGAGAGAGGCAACCACACATTGATGTTTCTCTCTCCCTTTCTCTAAAAATAAATAAAAATTAAAAAACAACAACAACACTGTTTTGGTTGCTGTTACCTAACCTCATTCTGTCCTGTTCTGCAGGGTTTTTCCCTTTTAATCAGAATTGATACCTGTCTTTAATTCTACTTGCTGCTCATCTATGGAGAATTTCTAAAGTGGCAATCTGTAGAGCACTGGAACTTGTAGGACGGACGGTTTTATTTGGGGGGAAAAAAGGAAGACTTCATTGGCCCCAGAGAAAAAGCTTTGCCAAAGAATATTCTTCTTAAAGATTAAGATAGTACGTAGAAAAGCCCCATTTTCTTTTTATTTAAATACCCTAAATATATCACGAAGGAACATACACTGCACTTTAATGGTAAAAAGATACAAGTTTATAACATCTTATAAAAACTACCATTTAAAAGTGATCTTGTTCATTTGATATCCCCCCCATAGCAAAATAAGTGTATTAAAAAAAAAAAAAAGAGGGTGGAGAGAAAGGGTAGGAGGGATTGTTAAGATAAAAGCCCCAGAGCTACAGCAGAGGCAAAGAGCATCTGGGAAGAGAGTTAAAAGTTGTGGCGAGACTCTGCGCCTCATTTAACCCTCCAATGTCAAGCCATGGGGCACAATCAGTAGCTAATGATGAAAAGAGGCTGTTGGGGGTGGACGGAAAAGACTTGGGGTGCTGGGAAGGGCAGGGCTAGTAGGGCCTGGTACAGTAAGCAGCTCATCCAGGAACTGGTGCTACTCTTTCCCAGGTCCCCAAATTCCATGTCCTGGTCTCTGAGAACCTGCCCTATCTCCCTTTCCCTTCACTCCAAACACACCTGAGGCATCTTTCCAGTGCTAGACCCCGTCCCAGAAAATGAAGGGGGGGTATCGGGCCCAGGAGCCTTCGCAGCGGTCTTCGTCTGTGGCTTCCCTGGGGTATAAGTGGGGCTCCTGGGCCCTCTGGATACAAAATCACTCCTTTCACCTCTTTGCTCCTCTCTCCTTACACATCCATGGCCCCAAACATCAGCACCTGGACAACTGAACCACCTGCTCCTGAGTCTTCCCCACACCCAATCCTCGGCAGGGGTGGTTTCCTCTCTCCCACCCTCTCAGGCAGGAAGCTGAGGCCCGCTGGGGGCCAAAGCACATTTTGACCTAAACACACATTCATTCACATGATTCTCTCCACACCCACCCACCCCAACCCACGAATTAGCTGCAAGTGGCAGGGAGCAAGGCCTCCCATTTTCAAAAGCACTCTTGGGAGGACAGTTTTCTAAATGCATCCTCCTCCCCAGAATATATTCCTAGAGGTGAATGACAGACAAATTCCAGCCTGAAGAGCATTCTCACAGGAAGGGGGCTGGCTCACATGCAGAAAGACGCCCTGCTTACAAGAAGCACAGGGCAGATCCAAGGACTGAGGTCTAGATCCTGGACACAACCAACGGAAGTGCCGGCCGAAAGCCAGAAGAGCAGAGGGCGGCAACACACTCTACCAAATCTCCCCCAGAGGGCCTCAGGTGCTGCTAAGGAAAACCTCAGGGGCTCCACGCCTCTTTTCTCTTCCCCTGAAACCCTCACACCTCAGAGGTATGGAGGACTGGGCCCCATCCCTCCCTGCTGTTTCTTCCAAAACAGGTAACAGCAAGGAGTTTGTTACTACCGTTCCCACATTTTCTGGGAAAAGAAATCACATTTCCTAGAGGTTGCCATCTCAGATCCCCACTGACAGCTTGGTCAGATTCATCAAGTCTCCATGATTACTACCCACCCCACAGCTCAGGGCAGGCCACAGAACACAGGCCACAAACCCTAGAACCTTCTTCCATAAGGATCCTTTCCTTAGCAGGAAGAGGGCTTTTTATTTCACTTTAGAAAATTCATGTTCACAAACCCCTGGCTTGGGTTAGAAACACCCTAACCACCAGTCTGTTGAAATCAACCTTAAAAAAACAAAAACAACCCTCCAAAACAAGGCCCTCTAGGTTCCCTAAACTGAGTTCCTCAGCTCCTGCTGGAACCGCAAGCACCCTTTGGGTTTGGGGCAGGGAAGGCTGCTTTATGCTCGTCCTATCCTGCGTAGAGGGCCAGAGAAGGGTTTGGCTCAATAATATGCCATCTCCAAGCATACAAACACAAAACTCACATACCACACACACACACACACACCTGATCACTTTTTTGAGGGCGAGCAGGCTAGTGGTGTTAGAGCAGAGAGGAGCAAAAAATATGGTTAAGAATAAAACCCGCATTAGGTTTTTTCCTCAGACCTTTCTCTGTAGCACCCCTCCCCCTAATTCTTTGATGGGTAAGAAAGGCCATCAAAAAGGAAGCCAAGATCTTGTTCTTTGGGACCGAAGGCCAGATCCTTCTCTCCTCTACTTAAATACAGTGATAGGACTTGGACAGAGAGAACAGCTCGCACTGCTCGACAGTCAGGGCAGGGGACACCAAGTTCCTCTGTTTCCTGAACAGTCGTTACTCAACTTAGGAGTAGTCTTGGGTGGTTCCTAAGAGGGTACAAGGAGGAAGAACCTACTTTGATATCCATGGCTCCCCTCTGTCTGGCTTAGGAATCAATGGCAGCGAGGTAGCCACAAACTATTTCCAAGGTTAACTGCCCAGAGAGAGAAGGAAAGGGTTTCATCAGCCACCCTCACCCAAGTTTCCTCCAAAAGGCACTTAGGCTGAACCCATTAGGTACCTGTGTGGCATGGGCCATTACAACACCCACGGGCACAACTCTTATTCTTCCCCAGAGGAAATAACAGGTACCTGTCCACTCTTCTTGGATCCAGCCCTCGTCTGCTCCTCCTACTGGTCTTCCTTTTGTCCCTACAGTGTATAAGGAGGCCAAAGTAAGCTCAGCTGCCACCCCGATCCTGTTGTCCTTCAAACAGGAGGTGAGGTGCAGGGCTGTGGGACACTGAGGATCAAACGAAACTAAAAACTCAATGCTGGTGGAGGGCTGGACCACCCATAGTCCCTGTGACCATGGCTCTATGCTCCAGATGACCTGTATCCACAGTGCACCTGCTGAAATTGCTTTTGGATAAATAAAAACAACAGGACAAACAGATAAACAAATCCCTCTCTCCCAATCTTTTCCATTTTAGCTGCCAGCTGGAGTCCAAGGTTGTGGGAGCCACACTTCAGTCTTGGTCCTGTACCTTGAATCCCCCACCTATGACCTCAGCCAAGGGTCTAGGGACTAGCTTTCCTACCCAGGAATGCTGTAGGAACTTCCCCAAGATACTCATAGTCTCAGATTATTTACAGAGCTGAGGCTCTGGGGCTGCCGTCCCCTGGTGCACTCTTCTGGTCTCCTGGGTCCACTTCTCCAGGAGGGGACAGGTACACACGGGGTGGTGGTGGGACCATCAGACCAGAGGGGGGCTGTGTTCTTCGGTAGGTTCTTCTGATCACTCCCACCACCCAGGACCCCTTGCGCCTATAGAGAAAACTGCCCGTCGGAAGTCTTGGACTGGCACCCTTGGCACATCCGTTTGTGTCTGAGTAATCGATCTGTCCGAGAAAAACACTGAGAAAAAAGAGAGGGTTAAGTGCCTGAGAGGAGAAACTCAGCTACCTGTCGGCTAGATCTGTCTTACTCAAACAGAAGGCCCACAACCAATCCTACATTGCCTCAGAACCTATAGAGATGGCATGAGCACGCAGTGGTTAAGAACAAGATCTGAAGTCTGCATCCTGGTTCTACTACCACGTAGTTGTGTGACTTTGAGCGAGTTACCCAACAGTTCCGAATCTGTAAATTCATCTGTAAAGCAGCGCTAAAAGTACCTACTCACAGTGTGGCTCCTTCGTTCCTCAAATTTCTGAGTATCTCAAGGCAGGTAGTTCTCTGGGCTACAGACAGAGTGGAGAACCAGAGGGACGAAGACTCTGCCTCATGGAACTTTCATTCTATTGTTTTGAAGATTCAATAGAAGAGCATGGAGCAAAGCTTGAGACTAGTAAAGTATCCAGGAAGTATTGTTATCATTTCTTACTTCTTATTCTTTGCTTTGGTCCTGGCTCTTACATTCTCATCGGATCAGACACTGACCCCCAGTGCAAAGACTGTATTTCTTCATCGGAAGTGCACCGGCCCTGAAATTTGACTGAATCTTGGCTCTGCCCTTAGTCTGCTTTATCCTTGGGAAGCTTACCTCTTTCAATGTCAATTCTTCCACACATGAGATGAGGACAACACAACTACTTTATTGAATCAGTGTAAGAATAATCTATGTCAAGTAGGTTCTCACAGGGCCTAGTGTAGAGTAAGACCTTAAGAAATGCTATTATTGCCCTGGCTGCTGTGGCTCAGTGAAGTGAGTACCAGTCTGCAAACCCAAAGGTCACAGGTTCAATTCCTGGTCAGGGTGCATGTCTGGGTTGCAGGCCAATGTTTCTCTTCCTCTCTCTCTATCTCCCTTCCCTTCCGTTCAAAAATAAATAAATAACATCTCTAAAAAAAAGAAATGCTATTATTATTATTGTGATTAACTATTCCAATTATTCCAATGGCCCCTCGCCATGATCAGCTGCGTAAGGCTAGAGAAATACACCTCACCCAGAGGTACTAACTTGATCATAGCCAGAAATACTAGGCGACACTCCATCAGGCTGCGCGTGGGGGCTGGCCCTGGTTCTTTGGGAAGGAAAAAGTTTCTGTTGTGGGGTGGGTGGATGACATGTGAGCTTACCTGATGACACCGTTCACACTGGTAGGGCTTTTCCCCACTGTGCACACGCTTGTGACGCTCCAGGTGGTACTTCTGGATGAAGCGCATATCACATACATCACACTCAAATGGTTTCTCACCTGGACCAGGTGGAGAGAAAAGTTAGTAACAGGAGGTATACATGGCAGAACCTCGTTCTAGGTATTTCCCCAGACAGTTTAATTTTTAGCAATGTGCAGACACCTAATTGGGGAAGGGTCTGCAAAGCTGCTGGTCTCAATGACACTAGATACAGCGCCACACAATCTACCTACCTCATTCCTTTACCTTCTTCCTCTATTTCTAATGCCATTTAAAGCAAGCCCCAAAAGAACTACATTCTCCCAAAACTACAGACTGTTCTCCCCTCCTTGAGTGTGAGCAAGAGACTTACCAGTATGAATAAGGATGTGCCTCTTGAGGTGGTAACTGCTCCTAAAGGCTCCAAAGCAGTGCTCACAAACAAAGTTTTTGGGAATCTTTACTTGAAAAGAACCATTTTGTTCCACTACCACCACCTGGGGGCAACAATCAGGCATGTCATGAGGCTGCCCCTCTGCCCTCTTCTTGCCCTTCCCCGGCCCCCAATTCTACTTAGGGTCTACTTCCATCTGCTGGACAAGATAACCCCTCTGATGCTATCATCTCCCATACCTCTTAGAGTTCAGAAACCCTCTGAAAAAGAAAGGGGGGTGGGTAAGCTGCCTGCGTTGTCAGACCCAACACTTTCAAAGGGACCTGAGGGGTGGTCTGCCTGTCCCTTTGCCACAGGATCTCAAGCTCCCCTAACCTTCCTTCCCTTACCAAGGATGTTCTGCAGAGGATGGAGGTCAATTACCAAAGTGGTCTCTGGATGAAACTGGGGTGACACATTGGCTGTGAGGGACCAAAACAGCTAGGGAAGGCTCCAGGTTGAGCCACAGGAGGAAGAAAGAGGAGGATTACCCCATGACCAACTACATGTTTGCAGGTAACCCCATTACCTGCCTTTTTAACAGTCTTTTTTGAATGAGAGGCTTCAGCCAAGCTGTCTTCATCTTTGCGGTTCCGGGATTTATCGCTGTCTTTTCGGTGGCCCTTCAAATACAAATCAAATCTAAACTCGTAGTCCATCTCAGAAAATAAGACAGAAGACCAAATGCTGCTTATAAGCAGCTTGTTAATGAGAGTAAATCACGTGCCCAACGGTTTAGAGAAAATACTCATCGATTTCTTCTCCAAGTACTCTGGAGTTGGAGGTACAGAAGAGACCTTCCTTAGCTCTCTAAAATACCCATATTCATTCACTCCCCAGCGGGATTCCCTTACCCCACTTCCCTAAACAGAAGCACTGAAGAATCAAAGCGTGGCATCTCCTGGCAGAGAGCTCGGGCCACCCGACCCCCAGGGGCCACAATGAACTCAAGCGCTGTACCTGACTTGAGCACCTCAGCACATCAGGGCTACCTGCCCGCTCTCCATTCTCGGCCTGTTTGCTGGCAATCTGGCTCAGCATCATCTTCTTGCTGGCTGCAGTGGGAACCAAACTCACACCTGCTAGGCCTTCACAAGCCAGGAGACTTGCCTAAGTTGAAAGGAGATGAGGTGTCAGGTCACCTGGCAGGGCAAAAACAGGGACCTGAGGGGCATTTTTCCTTTATTTCTAACTACAAACTGCTCCTCTCTAGGGAATGTCTCTCACTGCAAAACCCTGCTTCCTTCAAGAGTCCTCCCTAACTCATCTCACCAGGAACTAGTAATTTTGTCATCCATCATTCAGACATGATAATCAAGTATCATTGACACTTCTATCATTAGCACTGCGCTAGGTACAGTGTGTCTACATATTATTTTGAAGCAGCTCTACAGCTTGTGAGTAGGCATGAGGGTCTGTCCTACCGACCCACTGAAATGGGAGATTTCTAGAGGAACTTCCTCCTTCCTCTCTCAATGGCACCAAGCTTCACAGATGCCTCTGGTGCCAAATATATATTGTTAGGTCCCACAAATATATTTATCAGTAAAATTAGGTCATTTCTCTCTTTAGACTTTAAACTCCCTAAGTGTTGTCAATTATAACATATAAAAATTAAACCACATGTAAGGATTTAAGTTGAAGATACAATTTCTCTTGACAAACCACCAGGCCATTTACATGTCTGCACACCCAGATTTTTTCACATTCCCTGCTCTACATATAGGTAAAAATTATATGAGCAAGAAATGTTTAAGAATATTTCCTCTTTCCATTGTTACAGTCTTCAAATTGACTATTTAGCCAGCACTAGAGAATATACCTTTTTTTTAAAAATAGATTTTTATTTATTTATTTTTAGAGAGGGGAGGGAGAGGGAGAGAGAGAGAGAAACATCAATGTGCGGTTGCTGGGGGATATGGCCTGCAACCTAGGCATGTGCCCTGACTGGGAATTGAACCTGCGATGCCTGGTTCGCAGCCTGCGCTCAATCCACTGAGCTACGTCAGCCAGGGCAAGAATATACCTTTTTTTTTTAACAAAAGAAACTTTTAAGAAATAGTTGTTAACAAACTTCCACAAGTGATTTATAAAGAAATTCCTTTTAGATGATCAGTATATCCTGGAACCCCTTCTTTCACCTTCAAGGACTTTGGACTAAATGGCCTGGAAGCAAAAAGAAAATAAAAAACAAAAAAACGCGCTTTACTGTTCCATTATATAATCTTGGGCAAATTCCTCTACCTCTTTAAGCCTAAATTTCCTTAAATGCCAAATGTTACCATAGTATCTATCTCCACAGGGTTAAGAATTAAACTAGGATGTAAAATGCTTAGCAATGCCCAGTACAAAGCTAGTGATTAGGGAAAGGAGGAAGCTATGCATGCAGCTGAAAGAAAGCCAATTATACTATAATCAGGCTACCATCCTGGTGAGACTGATAGGGAAGGGTCCCTGGAAGAAAGCTGAGATCCCTGCACATAGCTTTCCTACCCAGACAATGAAAATAACGTGACAATAACCTATCAGGTCATCCTGTCTATCCAATCCACCCTGTATCCCCACAATGGCCATTACCTCCTAAATAAACAGTTCTGATGCCACTCTGCTTCATAACATTCTTCAGAATTCCCACTCCTGACAGAATAAAATCTAATTCTTTATTACTGCATAAAAGGCCCTTGGGTTGCACTCTCCTTAATTCTCCAGTAAACAACCCCTCACCCCAATTTTTCCATCCATTACTATCCATCTGATTCTCCTAACCAACCCCCATTTAAATCCTTTCCTCCTTAACCAGCAAACTATCTGCAATACTCCCAACCTTATCACATTCTCCCATACCTCTAAGCTTCTCCTGAAAGTCTCCTGTCTGAACACCCTGTTCTGATTATTTATCTAGTAAAACCCTACGCATCTTTCAAGATTCATCTTTTTCCATTCAGAGGTATCATTCTCTCTTCTGCAGTATACACATCTCAATTATTGCACATTCCTTCAATCAATAGATTCACTGAGTCTCTACTAGTCAGCCACTATGCAAGGTGGTATGACTATAAAGATAAATAACACTGTCTCTCCATCTTCCCCCATCCCAAACACACCTAGCCTAGAACCTTGCTGGGGACTGGGACAATCTTATTCATTTTTGGATTCCCAACACAATGCTTTGCACATAACAAGAGCTCAATAAATTCCTGTTGAAGAAAAAAAAAATGAAGCATTCACAAGACTGTTCACTTTGTCATGCCCCTCAGCACTTAATGTACCAAGTGTAAATTGAGCAACTGCTGCTTTGCAAATGTCCCATCAGTGCCTGTGATGCAGTATAGCCTACCTCCTTCATTTGACTGGAAGCTCCCTGAAGGCAGGGGCTGTGGCCTGTCTCCTTTCCTTCCTCTAGATCTCCCCCAGGGTGCTTAATACAGAGCTTGGCTCACTGGGTTGGTCAATACGGTGGTGACTAAGGCAGCATTCAAGACTGAACCTGTGAACACACTTCCCAGGGATCTTGAAGGAGGACTCTAGAGCTTTTTACCTGAGCCATGCTGATTTCTCACTTAATGCAACCCAAAAGTTCAGGGGTTTCTTGATCCACTTTTCTTAAGACACTTTTGTTTGAAGAACTGTCACCAAACCTCTTTAACAACTCCTTCATGTCCTTTCAGTCCTGCTGCCATACTGAACTGCCTTTGTCTTCAAATAAAACTTAGTGTCCTCCAAATGGAAGATAGATGATCCAAGAATTCCTGGACTCTGCCTGGCTCCTGCCTATTGTCTGAAGTGTGCCAGTCTTGGTTTTCCAACTGAATTCTCTCCACGAAGTTCACAATCTGTTTCAGAAACCTGAAACCACAAAGGGAGATGGAGCTATTAGCTACAATATCCTCAAATCATACAACCTGTAGTGAGCTGAATTTTTTTTTGGCCAGGCCGTCTATGTGAAACTCAGAGAGAGGACATTAGTCAAGCAGAATTATCTTTCTAGGTTGAGAAGAAATTGGTCTCTTGGGCAAGGGTGAGGGAAAAGTCAACAACAGCAAAAGTAACTGGGGTCTCTTATGGAGGAACTGCAACAAGACAAATGCTTGGATTTGCCATTTTAGGAATGGAAGAAGAGACCTGAGGCCCTTAGGAGAAGACGAGCTTCGCGTTCGGCCTACTCGGTACAAAAGCTCCGAGCAGGCCGAACGCAAAGCTCGTATTCTATTAAGGTGACCAGAGCTGGGATGGAGAAAAACTCAGGGGTTATCTCTGGGCGCTTGGACAGCAGGAAGAAACCAGACTAGCAGTGTGCATCGGGCCGGGCCACACGTGTGCCTTCTCCGAGTCTGCCCGAAGGTGCAGAAACTCACTGCGGAGGTGGAAGGCAGACACGCGAAGCCCGGCGCAGTGCGTTCCCTCCCTGCCTCCCTCCCTCGCTCCCTCCCTCCAGCCAGCCAGTCACTGAGCCGCTAGAGGAGAGAGGAGACACGGAGTGCGCCGAGGGCCGAGCAAGGTGCGTGCTCGCGCCCGCGTCCCCTCCAAGCAAGCTTCCCCCGTGCCCCCGCCCCCGAGTCTGTAATGCTGCCGGCGCGCAGGCGGGGGGCGGTGCGCGCGCGGACCCTTCCCCTCCCCAGGGAGCCCCCTCCTTTCGCTACGCGCCCCTCCTTCCTTCCCCTCCCCCTTCCCGCGCGGCGCCCCACGGCCTGCGAGCTGCTGAAGCGCTGCCGTCTGCCTGGACAACTCTGCGCTCCCTGCGGCGCGTTCCTACCTGCCAGGCGCGGCCTCCGGCTGTCTCACCCGCCGTGCGATGCCTCCTCCAGACCCCAGCACACTGGGCCAACACCGTGGCCACCGCTGCCCCCGCCGGGCCCAAGACAAGTTTACAAACACCAACCCCGGGCCTGCTTCCCCGGAAGCACTTCCCCCTCCCCCTCGTTCTCTCCGTTGATCTGTTATATCCACTTCCGGGCTGAACAGGCCGGGGCAGCCAGAAAGGGGGCGAGGCCGAGGACGCAGGGAGTGAGGTGCGGCAACTCAGTGGACGGTGCCATCACGCGGAAAGATAGAAAGAGGGAGGTCTGGCGGTATGGCGCGTGCGCCGTGATGTGGCCGAGCTGCGGCGGCCATTTTAACTGAGGGCAGGAAAGAAGACCCTGAAACGAAGGTCCTGAGCAAGGTGCTCCTTGAGAGATTTGGTAAAGACTTCTCGAAAAGGCGCTGTCACTCTATCTACCTTCCTCGAGAACTTTCTCTCTGTCGTTTCTGAACTTGGACCCCCAAATACAGCCAGAATAGTTTGTACCCGGCCTTTTCACGTACCTCGGCCATTTGTTACTTGAACTTGACATTCAGGCCCAGATGTGCAGATTCTGGGGCCGCCCTGTCAACTGGGAGAGGAGTTAACTTTCTATGCACACTTCTGTCGTGTACACTCAACTTCTATTTGAAAATGGGCGCCCCGGCAGTGATCCGCGCACCCCGAGGCCAGTCTGGTTACCTTATATCAATTCCCCCTTTATTCCAGACCCTCCGGCTTCTGACAGCTTCGCTTGGAAAAAACTCTTAGGACTCCCCGCAGCGGGAGACTAGTCTCATTGGAGACCGCGATGCTGGAGGGCTGAGGTCCTGGCTGCATTAGGAAAAAGGAAACGAGCGTTTCTTCAATTTTAGCTGTTAGGGAGTGCTTAAGGTGGACTATGCAAAGTGCATTTGATGGAAGGAAATGTCCATTCCATTTGAGTCCCAGCTTCTGTGGTTAGGTGCTGTCAGGTGGTGAGTTTAGGAGAATTAATGGAGATAGCAAAAGAAATAAGATCTTATTTATGAAAGAAGATAATTCCTAGCCATTTTTTGCACAGAGGTTTCATTTCCCTGAGGATTTTGTTATTTGAACCACTGAGAGCGACTCCTTGAGCTCTTAAGATCCTCATAAAATTGAGAATGAATAGAAACAATCAGAAATAAGCCTTTAATTTTTTTTAATTCGCTGATTTATTTTAACAAATTTACACACAACAGAAGAGTAAAAGGCAAAAAATGATTGTTTCCCCCTCTACTGTCCAGTGTTCATGAAGACAGTAATTTTATCAGTTTGCTTTATATACCTCCAGGCTTTTTCTATGTTCACACCAAAAAAGTTTTTTTCGTTTAGGACATATTTTTTGAGTGGCCTACAGGCCACCACACTGTATTTTAGACATCTAAGTTAGTTCACATTTTAGAAGTTGTTGGCATAGTATTCTAGCTTATGTTTGTACTTTAATTTGTCTAGACTCATTCTGATGAAGATTTAGGTTCCAGTTTTTTTTATAAACCGTGCCATAATGAGCATCCTTATATAGTTACTCTTTTGCAGTAGATAGATTTGTAGATAGGATATGTGCATTGTAAATTTTAATAGATTCTGTGTAGTTAAATTTTAAAAGTTTGTAAGTATGCATGCACTCAGAACCATGTATGAATGTCCCCACTTCCTACAAACTTCTCAATACTGGATGCTATGAATTCTTTATACAGTTGTTAATTTGATAGGCGAAAAATAGTAATTTTATTGTTCTAATTTGCATGTCATTAATAGCGAAATTGAACATCTCGTTTTTTGACCATTTTCGTTGTTTTTGTAAACTGCCTGTTCATCTTCTGCTCCTTAAAGGAAAAAAGTAGGTCATTTGTCCACTTCTTATTGACCAGTAGGAGTCTTCTCTATGTTATATTAACTTTGTATTTGTCGTATGCTTTTAAAATACTTTCTCTTGGATTTTTATTTATCTTTCATCTTTTTTTTTTCAGAGCAAAAGTTATGCTTTATAAGAAAATACTTGAAACATTCCTATACAGGAACAGGACAAGAATGTTTACCATCTAAACGAATATTCTACTAGAGCTCCTGGCCACCCCCCAAAAAATCTCATTATATTCCTATGATACATTCATCTACAAAGAGAATTGATTGACAAAATAGTAAAACTAGTAAGTTCAGTAGCATGACCAGATGCAAGATTTAACAAACAGAAATTACATAATAAAATATAATGGTAACAACCAGCATAAGAATGTCATAAAATAATATCATGCAGAATAAAACATACTACGTTTCTAGAAATAATTTAACAGAAAACTGTAAGTCATATAGTATTTTTAAAAATTAGACTATTTTAGAGAAAGTCAAAAGGGCTTGGTTAAATGAAGTTTTAACCATATCCATTAGGAGGAAGACTTGATATCATAGAGACCTAAGTTTTTGCTGTATGTTAAGTTAAATTCTACTTAAAACAGGCCTTTTCATGGAACTTAAGCTTATTTTTAAATTTACATAGAAAGAAATAATTACAAGAAGAGGAAAAACCAATTGGAATACATTGAGTGGGTAGAATAATGAGTGGGGAGAAATAAAGCCATCCGTTATTTTTAACCCATTTAATGGTGTCTTTATTTACACAGAATTTAAAAAGTTTTACCTAGTCAAATCCGCCTGTGGCTTTTGGGTTTTAGTGACATGCTACCTCAAGATTATAAAAATATCCCTGTACTTCCTTCTGGTATTCTTATAGTTATATATTTTTAGTTTATATCTTTGTCTCAGCTGCAGTTCATTTTTTGTGTATGGTAAGAGGTAGTGAGAAATTCCATACTTGAAAGGGACCAAGAATGTAGTGGCAGAGGTACTAGCTCAGAGGTCAGAAAGCAGTGATATAGGCTTGCTCCCATATTACCATTGTAACCTTGGACAAATTAATTCTCTCTTTCTGGCCCAGGGAGCCCTCATCTTGAAAATAAGGACAAATAGCCCTGGCTGGTGTGGCTTAGGAGATTGGGGATTGAGTGCCCGCCTATGAACCAAAAGGTCGCTCTTTTGGTTTCCAGTCGGCACATGCCTGAGTTGCAGGCCAGGTCCCCAGTTGGGGGTGAGGGAGAAGTAACCACACATTGACGTTTCTCTCCCTCTCTCCCTCCCTTCCTCTCTCCCTAAAAATGAATAAAATCTTTAAGAAAATAAGGATGGATAAATAAATGCCTTTCAAGCTAATTTCTAGTACTACTGTGAGAAAATAATGACATCATAGATAAGGCTTTGAGAAGAAAGAAAAACCCTTTGCAAATCCTTTAAGTTATCATTAATACAGATTTTTGGTTTACGCAAATCAATTATAAGGGGAATGCAGTATTATTTTTCTGTACTTGAAAATAGTTGGTTGAGGGGGATGGGCTGGGATGGGGGTAAAAGGCAGAAAACTGTACTTGAACAACGATTAAAATAAAATTAAAAGAAAAAAAAAGTTGGTTGAGCCCTGACTGGTGTGGCTCAGTTGGTTGGTTGTTGTCCCTTAAAGCTAAAGGTGGCAGGTCTGATTCCTGGTCAGGGCACTTGACTGGGTTGCAAGTTCGGTCCTGGCTGGGGTTGGGGCACACTAGAGGCAACTGATCCGGAGTTTCTCACATCGATGTTTCTCTCCTTCTCTTTCTCCCTCCCTTCCTCTCTCTATAAAAACTAAACAACAACAACAAAAAAAAAAATTCTTACTTGATCCATCACAACAGGCTAAATGAGTTTAAAATAAAAAGTTGGTTGATTCACCAAATGTTTATTGAGTGCTTTTGTGCAAGACCTTGGGGGAAGGGAGTAGAGAGTGACGAAGATGAAAACTAACATTTTTTTGAGTGCTTATAAGAATGATAAAAAACTAGTTCTCCCTCCCCAGGGATTTACAGTCTAGAAGGGGAGGAACCAATGGCCACAAGGAGAATAGGTACCTCTATTAAGATGGATGTTGAGTCTGTAGGTAGCACAGAATCAGTGTTTTCACTTTCTAACAATAAGCCTGGCTGAAAGTACTTTAAGAAGCTACTTCCCCAATCCCTTTGCCTCCAGGCAGGCCCCCTCCTGTGAGATCTTCCCTGACTTCCTTGGTACACTGTTCCCTGGGGCCCACCCCATCACTTACTCAAATAGTATTGTAATGAATACCAATTAGTGTTTTCCTGCACCCACTCTCTGTAGCTTTAAGGGGAGGCTGTGTTTTCTCTTTAAAGGCTGCCCTGGGTCATTTGAGCTGAGTTCACCAGCCTTGCCTTTCCTTCATAAGCTTCTACTCTATTGTGGTGAAAACGCCTTTATTTTACCTGCCAGGCTTCCTTCTGGTCTGTTAGCTGAAGTAGTACACTGTGCAGACTCAGCACCTGGGGTAGTGACAGGAAACAGAAGCAGATACTGAGCCCATGTTTGCTGGACTAACTGAACCCAGTCCTTTTTCTGAGAGCCAGCTAGGCCGTGTGATAGAAATGAGCAATATATTGCTACTTTTGTTACTCAGACCCTTTTGATGATAGTTGATTGGGGAATTGGGAAAACACATGATGTACTAGGATCATTCCTTGACCCTTGCATTTTGTGTGTTTTGGAATTCTTGTTGCCCCTTTATTCCTCCCTAATCTTTTTTGGTTGCTTAAAAATAACCTTGAACCTTGGCCAAGTAGCTCATTTGGTTGGAGTGTCATCCCACACACCAAAAGGTTAAGGGTTCAAGTCCCTGTTAAGGCACATATCTAGATTGCTGGTTGACCTCTGGTCCAGGTTCATACAGGAGGCAGCTGATTGATGTTTCTCACGTTGATGTTCCCCTGTCTCTGTGTCTGTCTCTCCCCTCATCCACCTTCTCCTCTCTCTAAAACAACAAATATATTCTTGGGTGTGAATTCAAAAAAAAATCTTTAATTATATAAGTAATGTTAACCCTGGCTGGTATGGCTCAATGAACTGGGTGCTGGTCTGTGAACCAAAAGGTTGCTGGTTCGATTCCTGTCAGGGCACATGCTTGGGTTGTGGGCCAGGTACCCGGTTGGGGGTGTGCAAGAGGCAACCACAAATTGGAGTTTTTCTCCCTGTTTTTCTTCCTCCCTTCTTCTCTCTATAAAAATAAATAAATAAAATTTTAAAAATAGAACAGGATCAGAATCAGAGAAATGGCAATCACCTGGAGGGTTATCAGCAGGGAGGGCTGGGGGAGGGGGAAGAATGGGGGAAAAGATACAGGGAATAAGAAGCATAATTGGTAGATACAAAATAGACAGGGGGAGGGTAAGAATAGTATAGGAAATGGAGAAGCCGAAGAAGTTATATGTACATCCCACAGATGTGAACTAAGGGGGAAAATGATGGTGGGAGATAAAGGGGAGAGAAAATTGGGACAACTGTAATAGCATAATCAATAAAATATACTAAAAACTAAAAAAAAATTGAAAATATAGTGAATGTAAAACTGTAATAACAATAAAGGGGCAATGCCAATTACAAGTGATCATTGCTGCCCTGACCAGTGTGGCTCAATTGCTTAGATGTCATCCTGCAAACCAAAAGGTCACCGGTTCAATTCCTGGTCGGAGCACATTCCTGGGTTGCAGTTCAGTACCTGGTTGGGGCACATACAGGGGCAACTGATGGACATTTCTCTCCTATATTGATCTCTCCCTCTCTTTCTACCTCCCTTCCCCTCTCTCTAAAAATAAATAAAATCTTAACCAAGTGATCATTGCTATTTATTAATTTAGGTCCAGTGTTGCTAGGTCTTGTGACTTTTTATACCAGAAGCTGGAACTATCTCTAAAAGTGACAACTATTTTTAAAATATTTTGAAATATACTGCGTGAGCCCTGGTTGGTGTAGCTCAGTGGATTGAGTGCCGGCTGTGAACCAAAGGGTCACCAGTTCAATTCCCAGTCAGGGCACATGCCTAGGTTGCAGGTCAGGTCCCCAGTAGGGGGCACATGAAAGGCAACCATACATTGATATTTCTCCCCCTCTCTCCTTCTCTTCCCCTCTCTCTAAAAAATAAATAAATAAAATTTAAAATAAAATAATATAATATATATTGTGTGAGCCATGCAAAACCTTATCTGAAGGTGGGAGTTGGCTCACCATCTTCCAGTTTGCGACCTGTACTTTAGGCTGTGAACTGTGAGGGCAGGGCTGTGGTCTTTTGCTCTCATTTGTGCCTCCAGTAGCCTCCAAAGTGCTTGGAAAATACTAGACACTGAATAGATACTGAAGGGGTTCAGAATGCAGGAAACAAAAACTTGAGAGAGTTTTGATGGCTTTTATTTTCTCTAAGAAATTTGAAATGAGGGGGAAACAGAGAAGGTTGATAGGTCAATAATTTGAGAAGTGTATAAAATTTTTATTATTTTATATTTTCATTCTATTTTATTATTTTATTTTTCCGTCCTCACCTGAAAAAATTTTTTAAATTGATTTTAGAGAGAGGAAGGGAGAGAGAGAAAGAGAAACATCGATTCATCAGTTGCCTCCCTGACATGCCCCTACCCGGGATCAAATCTGCAACCCTAGATATGTGCCCTGACCCTCAAGGTTGAACCTGAAACCTTTTCATGTAGCAGATGACACTCCAAACAACTGAGTCACTGGCAGGTGTGGGAGATTTTTTAAATGATTACTACAGAGAATTGGAGATAGAGCTGAAAATAGAAAAACAGTAATGTTGTCAGGCAGTGTTAAATTGAGCATAATCATTGCTGCTTTTTTCCTCTGAAGATGGCCGCCTCTCTCCTGTGACGGAGAAGTTCGGTGTGGTCTGATTCTCTCCTTTGTCTATGATCTGGTTTGAGTTTGTTTTGTTTAATCTCCAGAAGTCTTTGGATTCTAGATTGTTTCGAAACAATACAAGGTGAGGTAAAAGTGGGTTTACAGTTGTTAAGTACTTGAAACACAGAATTTATTCCTGTGTTATTTATTTATTGTATTATTTTCCATAGGAACAACTATGAGCCTACTTTTGTCTTTGTGTTGGTCATTCAGCGGATGCTTTTATTTATTTTTATTTATTTGTTTATTTTTTCAATAACTCAAGCAATACTTAATGACAAAGATTCAGAGTAGGTTCAGCAAATGCTTTTAATCTATCCCTCTCTAAGGCTTTCTTTGATATTTTTTCCTTTCTCTTTCTGAAACTTTTATTTGTTGACTATTGAGCCTTTTGAATTGATCTTCTAAAATTATTATTATCCATTTCTATATTTTTATCTTTCTATATTATTTTCTTGGCTTCATTTTCTTTTTTAAATTTTTATCTGTTGATTTTTTAAAGAGAGGGAGATAAAGAGAAACATTTATTTGTTGTTCCACTTATTTGTACATTCATTGGTTGATGCTCGTATGTGCCCTGGCCAGGGTTTGAACCTGCAACCTCGGTGTATTGGGATGACGCTCCAACTGACTGAGCTGTCTGCCCAGGGTCCCATGTGATTTCTAATTTTTTTCACTTCAGTTGTCATATTTTTAAAATACTAGAGCTTCTTCTTGTTCTCTGAGTATTCCTTTTGGAGAGCAATCTTTTTTCTTTTTTTTTTTTTCATGGATGCACTGTCTTTTTGAAGTTTTGAGGCTTTCTTCTGCTCCCTGCATCTCTCTTCTTCCACCAAATGCCTTTTTTCAGTTCATTTGTTTTTACCTCTGTAGTTCATGTTAGGTGTTCTCCTTAAATGTGTGATGATCTTTGGCTGTCTGTGTGCTTATATTTAAGAGCAAGGCACTAGGCATATTGAAGGGCCCATATGCATGGATAGGCAGTATCGGCATGTGGTCAACACTGACTAGGTGACTGATCAAGGACTGAAATAAGAGTGTCAGTAGGTTTATTCTCTGGAGCTGTTGAAGTCAGTTTCTCTAGAGAGGAATCCTCCAATACGGCCCTGGAGGGTTTACCTTTGGCTGCTGGTTCTGAATGCTGATTGGGAGAAAGGAGTTGATTCAATTTGTAACTTCTTCCTAATTCTCCCAATTTTGGTACAATGCCTCGTCCTTACCTCCTGCTATGTCTGGTGTCCCTAAATCCAGGCCTCCCTGTTTCAGTTTCTCTAGAAAACAACCTCATGCTTTGGAAGTACCGGGAGGGGAGTCACCTGGCTGAATGGGCAAGGGGAGAAGAGTGAGGATCTAAATGTTCCTTATACAAATTTTCCATATTTTTTTTAGCTGTGCCCCACTCCTCCTGCCTTCTAAGATAGCTAGTGTTTTGAATTCCTGAGCCTCTTTGGGCCAGCCGCCCCCACCAGAACCAGACAGTTTCCCATTGGCATAGCCCTCTGCATACATACCGGTTTTCACTTTCTGTCATTTGCTTATCCAGTTACCACTTTTTATCTGCTTTCCATCTTCTGCCATTATTGACATCTCTTGCCTCTTGTCTCTCCTTTCATTTGCTTTATTCTTCTGGAATTAAAATTCCACTGATGTGACTTCAGTGGGGTTTCAAGAAGGAGGAGTGGTAAACATATGCAAATAATCTGCTGTGTTTAACTGGAATGAGCACAGAGGCCATGGATTTATAGCAATGCCAGTTTGAATGGTTAGGTGGTTTTCACTAGCGGGATCCAGCAGTCCTGGTGCATTTAGTAAGAGAAGGACTGGTCAGGTGGATTAGGGTTTTGCCAGGTGGATTTGGTGGAAGGACAGTAGGGCTGGGAGTTGAGGATTTGGGACAAAGTGGTTGAAATGATTGACCATACAATCTTGGTTGTATCAGTGAAGGAAAGACAGATACCAAGGGGTTGATGGTTACAGGAGATTACGGACTAGAGATTCCATGAAGTCAGAACAATACCTGTGACTTGTGAAAAAAAGCAACATCTCAGCCAGGGGCTAAAATGCTGTTCCTAGCCCTGTTCATGTCTTTTTGCTTTGTTGTATTGCAGGTTAATGTCCTTGCTTTTCAAAAGAAAAACTCTCTGCGGGAGGGGTTCTTCCCTCTTTCAGGTACCCAGGACAGGACTGTGCATGGGAACGAGGGTAGTGATGCCTCACCTTCCTGTTTACTCCTGGAGGAGGCTGGGGGTGTCCAGAGCCTCCAGATTTCATTTCTGAGAGGCGACTGACATGGAATGAACAAAGAAGGTGCCAGGTGGACAGAGCCAAGGTCTTCTCTGCACAACTTCCCTTTAGAGCTATGGGAAAGGCCTCCCTCCAGCCAGGGGTTTCTCTCTCTTCACTAGTCATTTCCTCCTGGCAAACCCCTGGCAACCTGTTTTCTACCCAGGAAGAGACAGGGATGTCTTCCTTGGACTGCTTGCCATATCAAGGGCCTGAGCTCCTATGAACACCAGCAGATGCCTTGGAGAATCTCTCTTTAAACCCCTTATTTTACAGAAACTGAGATCCTGAGGTATCCTCACTCCTGGCCCAGTGGCCTTGACATCACAGCAAACTCAGGGCCTGAGAGAGCTGCACATGAGACAATCAAGCACAATGGTCAGGGGTAGGGGCCTCACAGCCTGACTCACCAGGTTCAAATCCAGCTCGGCCACATATCGGCTGTGTGATCTGGACAAGTTAAACTCGTAGTGTCTCTGAAATCTCAGTTTCCTCATCTTCAATTGTTGGTAAAAACTGTACCCCAAACAGCTGTGAAGATTAGAATACATATTAAGTGTGTAGTGTGGCATATGGTGAGTACCTACTTCAGTGGCACCTATTTTTATTAGCTTCTATCCATTAAGCCTCCCAACATAAACATCTCACTGCTGCCGCCCAACAGGAGACCCCGAGTGAGTGCCGAGGAAAGGCAGGCTCTCATCCGCAAGGCCTAGGCTAGCTTGTTTATTAGCCCCAAACCTGCCCTACTGAGGCGAAGTTTAAGGCTAAGACCGCCAGTGTCCCTTGGACCTTTGTTTTCAACTACTGTGGAGTCCAGTGGCTGTTGACAGGATGGCATTAGAGCAGCCCGCCTTGAGGAAACTTCCTCCCTTTCCACACTTTTTCTATCCTCTTGCCCCCTCATCTGGGGGATTTCCCAGGCCGTGGTGTTTGCCCCTCTTTCCGGGGCCATGTCTCTGACCCTTCTCTCCCGGAGCAGTGGAGTTGGTCACAAGGCTTCAGCTGAACCCTGACTCTTAAATCTGCTTTCCGTTCTAGCATCTTATCAGAGCCCTGGGCCTGCCCACCTCCCATATGAGTATCTGTAGTCCCGTGACAGCTCCACGTGGATGAGTGTTTCCAAGAAATAAACATTTTACTTTCCATCCGGCTTCCCTTTTCTGCATTCAGCTTCTTTCAGGGGCACGATTATTCTTCCAGTCACTCATGCTTGAAACCCCAGGGTCACCTTTGACTCTTCCTTGTCCTCCAACATAGATTCCATAAGTGGTTAATTCAGTGCAACCCAGTGAGTGCCAAGCAGTGCCAAGCCTGCATATCCCTCTGTCTGTCCTTTCCTAATGACACCAACCTAGCCAAGTGCGTATCACCTCATGTCTGGTTTCTGGCAACAGCCTGTTACCTCTGTATCCTGCTGCTACACACCAGTCTTCTGAGAGTATCAGCTTCATCACATTTTTCCTCGACACACAATCTTTCAGTGACTTCCCATTTTCTGCAGGACAAAATTTAGATTCCTTGGCCTAGCTGGCACTCCAGGCTCCCCGTAAGTTCATGCAACTGTGCTCCTGTATCACTCTTGCAGACCCTCCCTCCGGCCAGCTGGACCTTCACTGACCTTAGAATAAGCCACACTCATTCCCGTTGTAAGCTTATGGCAATCTCCCCTACCCATGCACGCCTCTCTTCCTCCCTTTCAGCAATTTTATTTCCCCTGCCTACTTTGAGGATTTGGCTCCAGTCCCCTCCTATCTTCACCAGTCTTCAGTCTTCACCGATCTCCTCTCTTCCTGAATAGCCCCTGGGGGTCAGTATCCAGCCAAGCCCTGGGCGGTAACTGTACATGTGCATCTGTGTCCTCCCAGTAGGACAGGGAGGCTTTCTCAGTCCCAGCACCCTGTCTCGAACACAGCTGGTGTTCACTTCAAACTGCCACTCACTGTTTATCGAGCGCTCTCAGCCTGCAAGGCACAGGGTTGCGCTTACTTAGCAAGATCCTTCCTCAATGTAACCTCCTTTTCTTCCTGCTTTGGGAGAGGGCTTTAGAGATCAGTTCTGAAAAGACTGGGGGTTGGGATGCAGAGATAGGCCTCTGAAGCTTGCCTAAACCATTTCACCTCCACTGGTCTTTCTCGGGCTTCCCCAGCCCGTCAGCCTCCCCTCCCTTTGCCCCTCTCTGCCTGCCAAACATCTCCCAGGAACCCCACTCTGGACCCTTTGCTTCAGGGTGGGAAACCCTTCTTCCTGCTGGCTCTCTGATTCTCTTAATTCTTGTTAAGGTGGCTTATGCTTTTGCCTTTTATCTCATTTTCCACCTTCTCCCTATCAGCTAATGATTATTCAGGGGACTTAACTTATTGTCCCTATTCCAAATCTGTGTATACATTTTTCTTAAGGGCAGGGTCATGAGAGTGATGTCATGGTCATGTGACTGCTGCTTGTACCTCACTCCCTCTGCTGCCCTGGTCTTAACATTCTGAAAATCGAATTGTGTGCCCTGCCTCCAGCTTGCCCAAACAGAGACCTGAACAGAAAGGTAAGCCGCTGTTGTTGCCTTAGGTGGACAGTAGCCAGTAGATTTCACATGCTTGGTTCTAACTGCCTTGTTCCCTCTCACTTGTTTCAACTGGCTTTCTCCTGGACGCTCTCAGTCGCCCTTGTCTGCACGGTGAAGGCTGGAATCGAGCTGCAGGACTGGAGCCTCAGGCACATTAAGACCTCGGGATTCTTGCTGGTTAGGTCCAGGTTGGGTACACAGGCTGAGTAGGAAATAACTCCTGCTCTGCTCATAGATTTTATCCTGATGGCCGACTCCCAACCACTCCTCTCCCTTGACTGGGACCCTGTGGCTGCAGAAGCCTTGCTCCGGGATGTGTTTGGGATTGTTGTGGATGAAGTCATTTGGAAAGGGACCAGTGCTACTGAGAAGGTGGGTCCTTTCTCCCTTCTCTTCCTGCCCGTTAACTGGTTCAGAACTTTGCTCCTTCCACAAGACTTCTCCCCAGACTTTATTACCCTCTCACTATGTGCCTCAGGGATTGGGTACTGGGTCTTACTGTGCTTATTTACCATTGTTCATGTGTTGCTTTAAGTGCACATTGGTGGTGTCTTGTGTATACTGAGATGTTGTTTGGACAGCCAGTCGATAGAATGTCTAAGGGCCCCCAGAATCTCCCGCTTCTCCTCCAAGGTCTGTGAGTGGAAGGAGCCGGAGGAGCTGAAGCAGCTGCTGGATTTGGAGCTGCAGAGCCAGGGGGAGTCACAGGAACAAATCCTGGAGCGGTGCCGGGCTGTGATCCGCTACAGCGTGAAGACCTGTGGGTCCTGGCTGCTGGTGGGAGGAGTGTTTGGAGTTTGCACCTGGCTCCACTCTGAGCTCCCTGACCCCTTCTCCAGGTCACCCTCGCTTCTTCAACCAGCTCTTCTCAGGGTTGGATCCTCATGCTCTGGCCGGGCGCATTGTCACTGAGAGCCTCAATACCAGCCAGTGAGCCATGCCAGGGGCCCCACCTACCACTCCACGAAGGATATGGATTTGCACAAGACTGCCCTAGGGGGAGGGGAAGGAAACGGTGTTTGCCTCCATCTGTTTTCTGAGGACCTCTGCTGCAGTCTTTCCCTTTTGTGCCTCACAGGCTCCCTTTCTCTAAGCTCTCTCCCGTCTCCTGATCCTGGTTTGTTCTCATTCTTGCTTCCTTGTTTTTTTGTCACCAACTCCTTCCTTTCTGTGGGCCCTTCCCTTGCTCATTCTCACCACCTGCTGTCTTTGACTCCTCTGAGGATCTCACCTGGCATCCCTCCCTGTCCCTTCCCTTTTCTCGTTGTTCCTTCTCCTGGCAGGTACACTTATGAAATCGCCCCTGTGTTTGTACTCATGGAAGAGGAAGTGCTGAAGAAACTTCGGGCGCTGGTGGGCTGGAGCTCTGGGGATGGGGTCTTCTGCCCTGGTATGTGAGGAGGGGAGTGTTTTTTGGCCTTTTTAAGGGTTCCTCCTTCCCTACAATGCTCTTGCTCTAAGCTGGCAGGGAGGGGGCATTCCTCTTCGTTTCCTCTCCAGCTGGGCTCTGGCCAAACCTGAAAGAGGCTGCCCAATATTCTGTATCCCTGTGTTTGCCAAAAAGTCCCTGGGATCAGTGCTCCTGTGCCTGCGCCCCCTGGGTGGGGGCTGTTTTGGGTGCAGCCCAGGATATGTTAGGGGACAGTCAGGGATCTAGATCCTTGGGCTGTTCTTGGCTATCAGTCCATTTGTAGAACCCTGCGAATTCGTGACCAGGGGGCCAATCTGTTGTGGGTTTTTTTTTTATCAGTTCTTCTGGGTGGAGAGGTGAAGAGAAGCAGGCTCCAGTTTTGACCCACTGTTTCTCTGTCTTGCCATCATCCCCCTCTGTGACAGGTGGCTCCATCGCCAACATGTATGCTATGAACCTGGCCCGCTATCAGCGCTATCCTGATTGCAAGCAGAGGGGCCTCCAGGCACTGCCACCCCTGGCCCTCTTCACAACAGAGGAGGTGGGGAAGAGGCACAGGCTTTCCCTAAGCTCCTGATTCCAGTCTCTAGCCAGTGGGATCTGGGATCTGTCAGGTTTTCTGCCTGTCCGGCTCATCTCCTCCAAGCCCAGCCTGCCCTCAAGCATCTGTGCTTCCTTCCAATCAAGGGGGCTCCCATTCACCTTGCCTTCAGTCTGGGAAGTGGGGAGAGGAAGGGTCAACGAGTGAGGCAGACACAGTCCACACGCTTTCTACGCAGTGTAGTCCCATGGACCAGCAGCATTGGTATCACTGGAGCATTTATTGGAAGTGTAGAATCTCAGCCCCTACCCCAGACTTGTATCTGACTCTGCATTTTAATCAGACACCCCAGCACTTTGAAGGCTCATGAATGCTTAAAAAGCCCAGGTCTACAGGGGCTCATCTATTACAGCTCACACTTGACTTTTACTAGTCTCTTCCCTTTCCATCCTCCCTGCCCTCCCACCCCTAGTCTAACGTGCTCTCTGCTCTCCTCCACAGAGTCACTACTCCATCAAAAAGGGAGCCGCTTTCCTGGGACTTGGCACTGACAGTGTCCGAGTGGTCAAGGCAGATGAGAGGTGACAGTGCTGTCCTTGTGGCCCCGACTGGGCTTGGTGCTGCATACTTTCCTGCTGTTGGAAGCTCTGGCTGCAGGTCCCCCCTCTGCTGTCCCATCTCTGTTCCTGCAGAATTGTCACTTCTGTCTCTCAGTGCTAGAGTCTCCTACCCTGTCCCCTGAGATGTTCACCCTTCTTAGGGAAAAATCAACACTGTGGCCTTTGTATTGCTAAACCCATATTACCCTGATCTCAACACTTCCTAGCCTAGAGAACCAATTATGTCTGTGCCCACTCAATTTGCTTTTCCAGAGGGAAAATGATCCCTGAGGATCTGGAGAGGCAGATCTGTCTGACCAAGGCTGAGGTGAGTGAGTGAGGGGCACTGGGGTATGCGGCAAGGTGTGGAGCTGGGTCGTGTCCCTTTCTTGGTGGGTTCTTTGGGCTCCCCCTACTCAAGGCTTCCCTCATCCCTCTTCTCGATCTCTGTGCCTGCCTCTTCTGTGGGCTGAAATAATCCATGGGGGGCTTGGGGGGCCAGGAGACTCTGTGGTCCTCTCAGGGACTCTGCCGAGACCCGCAGGCAGGATCTGACCCCAAGAGGAAGGAGCAGGACTGAGTTACTGAGTGGAATCCCACGGTGGCACCACAGAGAGGGTGCTGGGGGCCTGAAGTGTACTGTGGAGGGTTTCTCTGCACAGGGAGGGTCTGTACAGAGGGAACTTTGGGAAGACATGCAGCCCAGTGGTGAGTGCAGACTGTGAGCAGTGGGGGATGTGGAGGCCCGGCACCCCCTCCACACTGCAGGGCTATGTGAACTGCTGCAGCCATCGTGGAGGGCATTTTGGCACTGTATGTACATTTTAAAAGTATCTGGCCACTGACTCAGAGTCCCACTGCTAAGATTATTCTATAAATCATCATCATAGTAGTTTGAATTCTGTGCACTGGAGCAAAGTGTAAAATTAAGAAAAATTTAATGTCCATCAGTAGATAAATTACAATACCATACCTATGTGTCTTGGTTTTTTCCTTTGTAAAATGAACACAATGTAGAAGTTACACATAGGACTGGTATAAGGATTAGATGAATTAATATATGTAAAGCAGTTAGAGCCCATGAAGCACTGTATAAATATTAGCTACTATTTGTTATTGTTATTACTGGAGTGCTACATAGACATTTAAAAGAATACAGTGGGAACATATATACTAACATGAAAATGCCCCCACTATAGCCCTGACTGGTGTGCCTCAGTTGGCTGGGTGTCGTTCCACAAAGCGAGGGTCACTGGTTCGATCCATAGGACGTGTGCCTGGGTTGCGGCTCCGTCCCTGGTCAGGTGCATGTGAGGCACAGCTGATTCGTGTTTCTCTGTCACGTCGGTGTTTCTCTCCTCCTCTTTCTCCCTTCATCCGCCTCTCTTTAAAAATAAATAAATAAAATATTTTTTATAAAAAGGAAAATACCTCCACTATATATTTAAGTCTATATATAAAAAGAATATATAGCAAATTGCAGTATAGGAAGGACAGTTCGAGCTTATTATTATTTAGAACAATATGAATCTATTGAATAGGGACGTTACCTCTGAGGAGCAGAATGAGTAGCAATTAGATCAGTGGAATATTACTGTTTATTGTATAAACTCTTTTTTTTGGTAATAGCTTTATTGAAATATAATTCCATTTATATGCCATACAATTTACTCATTCATAGTGCACAATTCGGTAGTTTTTAACATACTTACAGAATTGTGCAACCATCATCACAATAAATATTAGAACATTTTCATTAGCTCCAACAGAAACCCCATGCCTTCTAGCTGTCGGTCACCCGTACTCCCACGCTTCCCATCGGGCCACCGCTAGTGTGTCCGTGTCCCTGTGGGTTTGCTGTTCTGGACTTTTCACAGGAATGCAGTCACAGTACCCATGGCCTCTGGTGATGAACTTCTCTTACTCAGCATAATGTTGCCAAGGGTCATTCCTGTTGTAGCACGTACCAGTTCTTCATTCTTTCTTATTGCTGAATAATATTCCATTGTGTGGATATGCCACATTTTATTTATTGCTTTCTCAGTTGATGGACTCAGGTTGTTTCCAGTTTGGGACTATTATGAATAATGCTGCTCTGAACACTTGTGCATACGTTTTTATGTGAACATATGTTTTTCATTTCTCTTGGTTATGCACCTGGTGGTGTAATTGCTTAATCATATGGTAGCTCCATGTTTAACCTTTGAGGAACCATTAGACTGTTTTTCAAAACGACTGCACCAGCCCTGGCCAGTGTGGCTCACTTGGTTGGAGCGTCGCACTGTAACCAAAAGGTTGTGGGTTCCATGTTTGACCCCGGTCAGCACGCATGCCTGGGTTGTGGGTTCCATTTCTAGTCCGAGTGTGAATGGGAGGCAACCAGTTGATGTTTTTTTTTGTCACACCAAGGTTTCTTTCTCTCCCTTCCCCTCTCCGTTCCTCTTTCTATATAAACCAATGGGAAAAAAATGTCCTCAGGTGAGGATTTAAAAAAAAAGTGACTGCACCAGTTTATAATTCCACCAGCAGTGTATGAGGGTTCCAGTTTCTCCCCATCCTCACTGACACCTGTTATTTCTCATTCTGATTGTAGCCATCTTAGTGGGTGTGAAGTGGTGTCTTGCTGTGGTTTTGATTTGCATTTCCGTGATGATTGATGATGTTGAGTGAGCATCCTGTCATGTGCTTATTCTATTCTGTGCAATACATAAGTAAGTCCTTTATCAGATGTATGATTTGTAATATCTCCTCCTATTCTCCAGTTTGTCTTTTCACCTTCTGGGTGGTGTCCTTTGAAGTACAAAAGTTTTACATTTTGATGAGTTCCAATTTAGTTTTTCTTTGATTGCCTGTGCTTTTGATGTCATATCTAGGCAGTCTTTGCCCAACTCAAGCTCCTGTATCTTCATATAAGAGTTCTGTAGTTTTAGTTCTTATGTTTAGTTCTATGATCCATTATGAAATAATTTTTGTGTATGATGTCAGAGAGAGCTTCAACTTCATTTTTAAATGGCTTTTAAAAATTGAATTTATTGGGGTGATATTGGTTAATAAAATTATATGGGTTTTGGGTGTACAATTCTATAACTCCATCTGTATATCTGTTGTGTGTTCACCACCCCAAGCCAAGTCTCCTTCCATCACCATTTATCCCCCCATACCCTCTTCTACCTCCCCCACCCGTTTTCTTTCTGGTAATCACCATAGTGTTGTCTGTGTCTGCGAGGGTTTTTGTTTCTTGTTTAATCCCTTCACTCTTCTCACCCAGCCCCGAAAACCCCTCTCCCCCTGGACAGCTGTCATCGACTTCTTCTTTTTTTGTATGTGGATATGCAGTTGTCCCAGCACCATTTGTGAAAAGACTGTTCTTTACCCCAGTGAATTGTCTTGGCATCCTTGTTGAACATCAATTGACTGTGAATGTGAGAGTTTATTTCTGGATTTTCAATTCCCTTCCATTGATCTGCATTCTATACTGTAGGCCACGTTGTCTTCATGAACGTAGCCTTGGAGTGAGTTTTGATATCAGGAAGTGCGAGTCCTCCAACTTTGTTCTTTTTTCCAGATATTTAGGTTTAGCTTGTCAATTTCTGTCTGCAAAGAAGCCAACTGGGCTTTTTTAAAATAAAGATTTTAAAAATTTATTCATTTTCAGACAGAGGGGAAGGAAGGGAGAAAGAGAGACAGAGAAAAACATTGATTGGTTGCCTCTAGTATGAGCCTGAATCAGGGACTGAACCTGCAACCCAGGCGTGTGCCCTGACTGGGAATCAAACCAGAGACCCTTTGGTTCTCAAGGTGGCACTCAATCCACTGAGCCACACCAGCCAGGGAAAAACACTGATTTGTTGTTCCACTTATTTATGCATTCATTGGTTGATCCTTGTATGTGCCCTGACCAGGGATCAAACCCACAACCTTGGCATAACAGGACAACATTCTAACCAACTGAGCTACCTGGCCAGAGCTATCAGTTCTTTTTTAAATGTTTAGTAGAATTCATCAGTGAAACCATCTGGGCCTGGGCTTTTTTATTAATGACTTTAAAAATATATACTAATTCAATTTCTTTATAAACTTTTGTACTACTAGAAATTTTTAAATGACATTTGATCTTCCAGTAAGGCACTGAAAATTTGAAAGAGTACGAGCTTTGGAGGTGGACTATCAGACTGACCTAGGTTTGGATTCCATCTCTGGAGCTGCAGCTTGGGGGCGAGTTTCCTTACACCTCTGAATCTTAGTGTTTCACCTGCAAATGGAAGGAGATAGAGGTACTTTGTAAGGTTGAAAGGGCCCAGGTCAGGCATGCAGAGAGTTTAGCAATGGGCCCTGGCACCAGTTCTCTGGGTTGCTTTTTAATGACATTGTGGCCTCTTTCTCCCTCTGCATTTTTGCATTAGGGTGCTGTGCCGTTCCTGGTCAGTGCCACTTCTGGCACTACTGTACTGGGGGCCTTTGACCCCCTGGAAGCACTTGCTGATGTGTGCCAGCGTCATGGGCTGTGGCTGCACGTGGATGTGAGTAGGATGTGGGCCTGAGGGTGGGCTGGGCTGAGCTGAGGCCACACCCATGCTGCTCCTTCTGCCCCACAGGCTGCCTGGGGTGGAAGTGCCCTGCTGTCACAGACGCATAGACGTCTCCTGGATGGGATCCACAGGTGCCTGCAGCTCCCACTCCCTGAGTCCCACCATTCACATCCTTGATCCATAGAATAGTCATGGTCTAGGGGCAGTGGGGAAAGACATTGGTGGGAGAAGGATTGGAGAGATGGTTGATTGGGACTGGGAGTTCGGGCGGCAGACATGGCAGTTCTTCTCGACCGTTGGGCTGGGGTGAGACTAAAGCCTTTTTGCTGAGGTCTGGGAAAGGAGAGGAGCTTAGTTGGACAGCTTAAGGAGGAGCCAGGTGACCCAGCTGTGCTGTGCCCACCCCAGGGCTGACTCCGTGGCCTGGAACCCCCACAAGCTCCTCGCAGCAGGCCTGCAGTGCTCAGCTCTTCTTCTCCGGGATACCACGGTGGGTCTGCCCATGCCCCTGGCCTTGCCCCATCTCTCAACTTAGACCTCTGTCTTCTTTTCTCTCTCACCTTAGAGGGGGTCCTGGCCTTACTGTGTTCCCACCTGAAGCTGCATATCTGCGACCACCCTAATTCCCTGTAACGGGCTCTCTCGCTCCCCCATGGCCTGTCTTCAAGCAAAGGAAAAAGTTTCCAGCTTGAAGTTGGAATTGAAGGGACCTGGGTTGAGTCTGGGAAGAACTCTGGGTGTTGGGAAACCCAGAGGAAGGGGTCTGAGCCGGATGGCAGCCTTCCACTAGGGAGAGAAGAGCAGCCACTTGGTCCCAGGGAAAGGAGCGGGCGGACTGAGCTGAGAGGTCCTCTAGTAAAGTGCTGGAGGAAAGCTGGGTGGGGAGGGTGGGTCTGACAGCCTCCCACCCACCCACAGAATCTGCTCAAGCGCTGCCACGGGTCCCAGGCCAGCTACCTCTTCCAGCAGGACAAATTCTACGATGTGGCCCTGGACACAGGAGACAAGGTGGTGCAGTGTGGCCGCCGTGTGGACTGTCTGAAGTTGTGGCTCATGTGGAAGGCACAGGGCGGGCAAGGGCTGGAGCGGCGTGTGGACCAGGCCTTTGCCCTTGCCCGGTAGGAGTGGGGGCGGTTCCAGTTCTCCTCCCCAGGTCCCGTCCCTGAGACCCCTTACTGCTCTCAGTGCCTCTCCAGCTCATCCTCTGGGTCTGTTTTATTTTCTTTCCTCCCCCACCTGTGATTTCTCACTCTGTTCGAAGTTACCTGGTGGAGGAAATGAAGAAGCGGGAAGGATTTGAGTTGGTCATGGAGGTACGGCCTGCCCTGTGCTCTTTGTTCCTACACCTCTAGCCTGTCTTTGATGCAAAGCCCTGGTGGAGGAAGAGGAGCAGCGAGGGGGGACATCCCCTCTCCTCAGTTTACACCTTTCTCTTCCGCATCCCTCCCAGCCCGAGTTTGTCAATGTGTGTTTCTGGTTCCTGCCCCCCAGCCTGCGGGGCAAGCAGAAGAGTCTGGATTACAGTGAAAGGCTGGCTAAGGTAGGCTTTCTCTCCCCACAGGTTCTGGTTAACCCAGTGAGGGAACAAATGCAGCTTGTGTATTTACGCCACCTGCTGGTTTTGGGTGGCATGGCCTGTCCCTTTGCTGATCTATTGCTCCTGAGGTGGGGACGTGAACTGGAAAACACCAGCTTATCTTCATTGCTGTGGGGGTGGAGGTGGAGAATAAGGTGTTTTTCTGGGAAGTAAGAAGAAGACAGAGAGGGACGTTACAGGGTAAGTCACCAGTGTACATAGACCCGTGTGCTGGGACTTCTGCAGGGAGCTCAGGTCCAGGGCAGAGATGTGAGGCAGGCAGATCACGGAAGAGCCTTGCTCCCTGATACTGGGGACAAGCAACCCAGTAAGTCCAGTCCAGACATGCCTCCTGGAGGTGAGGAACTATGTCCTGGGTCCCTAAGTATAGGGTGGTAGTAGGTGCCGCAGATGATCTGAAAGGACAAGAACGTTCTTGTCCTAGAGAAGCAATACTTAGAAAACAAGACTTACCAATGTGAACCGATGTGTTCAAGGAACTCTTGTAAACACACATGTTAGATTACAGGGTACAGATAAAAATATTACAGGAATTCAGAGAGGGGGAGAAAGTGTTAAGGATGACTGGGGCTTGAAGTTAGACTAAAACAGTGCTATAAATCAGGGAACTCAGGATTTGACAGAAAGTGGCCTGGAATATAGGTGCGATGAGGAATAAAGCAGACGGTAGAGAAGTCCAGGCAGGTTGGCTGTGGCAGGAAAGGTAAACTGGGGCCACGATCAGGATGATCAGGATCAGAGCAGGGTGTGCTACCTCCGGGGCTCCCTGGGTGGGAGGGAAATGCATCTTGGGTAAGTCGCTGACCAGGAAGCCCCCCACCCTCACCTGACCCCAGGCTGCAGCTGGACATTCTGCACCCCTTCCACAGGTGGCCCCTATACTCAAGGAGCGCATGGTGAAGGAGGGCTCCATGATGATTGGCTATCAGCCCCATGGGGCCCAGGGCAACTTTTTCCGCATGATTGTGGCCAACCCTGCACTGACTCAGGCTGATATGCTCTTCCTCCTCGATGAGCTGGAGCGGCTAGGCCAGGACCTCTGAGTCCTCTCCTTCCACTGTCGGCCTTGACAGCCCCTCGCCCTCACTGGCTCTGCGTATTCCCTCCCCGTGTCCTCAAGACCCATCTTTTTAGAAAACAGAATGGCTATAACAATGTTTATATCCCTTGGCCCACTAACTTTCCTATTAAGTAGTTGATATTAGGAGAATGTTTAATAAACTATAGTGTATCCTTATGATGGACTTTTAATCTGCCTTTAGAATTATGTTTAAAAAGAATTTTAATTGGTATGAAAAAAATAATTTTATTATTTTGTAAAATCTGGATATAATACCTTATTATAGTAATATCTGAGCTATATTTAGAAAATACATAGGAAAAGAGTGATGAAATATGCCAAAATGGTAAGTTTTTTTCCTGTAATGGGATTATAGGCAATTTAAAAATTAATTTCTTTATGCCTTTTGTGCTCTCTCCTTTTATTATATAATGAATATACACTACTTTTATAATAGAAAAATAATAAAGTTAAATTTCCAACTATATCAGTGTGTTGTGTTTTCAAGTTTGTTACCTTTCAACCAAAAAGTGGAGAATGCAAATTAATTTTTTTTAAAAGGCAGGTGAAAGCTAGAAAAATTTTATCGTCAAAAATCTTTAGTGGAAGGGGAAAGACCAAAAGTGGAGTCCTTCTAAAATTCATTGTATTTTAGTGATGTCGAAACAAAATGGGTGCTGACTGTATCTCGAGACCAGAGACTTCTCCACTTATTTTTTTAAAGATTTTATTTATTTATTTTTAGAGAGAAGGAAAGGGAGGGAGATGGAGAAGAAGAGTAACACCCGTCGGTTGCCTCTTGCCAGCCCCCACCGGGGACCTGGCCCACAACCCAGGCATGTGCCCTGACTGAGAGTCAAACCGGTGACCTTTCAGTTTGCGGGCCAGCACTCAATCCACTGAGCCACACCAGCCAGGGCTCCTCTTATTCTTGAAAAATTCTCACAAAAACAGCAACAACAACAACAAACCCAGAAAGAGAGAATTTTCCCTCTGTAATTTAAACAGAAACCAAGTTAAAAGTAAAAAACAAACCAGCAACCAAACCAGTATTGCGTCTTCCGTTATTGCTACTGTCTTACATAAAAACATCTCTTACACTTACAATCTGGGCTGGGGTTGCTCAGTCACTTTCTGGGAAAGAGGCAGTTAGTTACACAAGTTACTAAGGACAAGTGGCAAGTCTACCAGAACTTTCTGTTATTTCCAATCCCTAAAAATACTGTTTAGAAAAACAGTAACATGGACATGCACAAGTCATCCAGACTCATTTGCAGAGGCAAATGTGAACTATCCAAACCGCTGCAGAAGACATCCAAATCCCAGGCCCAATTCTTCTTGACCATTTTTTTTTGGGGGGGAGCATTTCTATTCACATTTATTAATAATTCTCTGATAAATTGTTATTCTTGTTACAAATGGTATTTTAATTTCTTCCAAATAAGATCATTTTGAGAGTATTAATTTGAACTTCAAGCTTTCGTCTTTAAAGAGGTATAACTATCTACAAAATATCATAAATATAGTAAAAAAAGAAAACCCTTATTTTCAACTCAAAGCCAAAAAGCAAAATTAAACACAAAATCTTCAAATTCTTGAATCATCTGCATTTGAGAAATATTTTTAAGAGAAAGCCAGAAAGGCAGGACATAAAATCAGTTAATCACCTGTTCTCCAGCTTTAAAATTTTATTTATTTTTAGAGAGAGGGCAAAGAAGGGAGAAAGAGAGGGGGAGAAATACTAACTGTGTGGTTAAGTATTGCACACCCCCGACTGGGGACCTGGCTCACAACTCAGGCATGTGCCCTGACTGGGAATCAGACCAGTGACCCTTTGCTTCACAGCCCCATGCTCAATCCGCTGAGCCACATCAGCCAGGGCTGTTCTCCAGCTTTATGAAACGGATGCTTCTTTTTCTCTGTTCCCAAAATTCAACCTCAAAATCCCTGGGTACAATATCACAGTCCGTCTTTTGCTTCCTGTCTCCTATTGACATTCACTGAGCTCCTCCTGCTTTGTGTAATTTCTCCCACGTCCCTCAGCCTGGGCCCATCCCTGCACAGGGGCCTGCACACACGCCATCTGTCCCCTTTGCCTCAGTGTTCATTCGTCTTCATGGTTTGTTCCCTCGTTGCCTTGAGATTTTTGTTCAGATACTGCTTCCTTACTGGAGCTTTGAATATTCTATTTAAAATGACATTTTCACCCTCTATTCTGTTTTTAATGTTTATGCTATTACAGTTGTTCCCATTTTTTCCCCTTTGTCCACCTCCACTCAGCCCCTCCCCAACTTCCTCAGGCAATCCCCACACCATTCTCCGTGTCCGTGGGTCATGCATACATGTTCTTTGGATGCTCCGTTCCCCACGCTGTACTTTATATCCCATGACTATTCTGTAACCACCAATTGGTACTTCTTAATCCCAGCATCTTTTTTGCCCACCCCCCCAACCTCTCTCCCATCTAGGTGCTTGGCTGATACTTCTTTTTTTTTAGGGTTTTTTTTTAAAATGTGAATTGGAACACTTTTCCAGTTGGATTTCATACATGATGGGGCAAAAGTGGGTTTATAATTGTAGGTATGCAAAATGCAGAGTTTATCCTTATATTATTATTTATTAATTATTGCAATATTTTTCAAATGAACAACTGTAAACCTACTTTTGCCTCACCCTGTATAAAGCTGGCAATGTTCTTACAACCCCTGGTTTAGTGTTAGCATTACAAATTTCATAGAATTATAGGTGTTGGAGCTAAAAGGCCAGCACAAATATTTATCTGATACAACCTTGGACTTCAGGAAGCTTTTCTTTAATTCTTTTGAAGATTTTATTTATCTGTTTTTAGAGAGAGGGGAAGGGAGGGAGAGTAACATCGATACACAAGGGAAACATGGATTGGCTGCCTCCCACATGCTCCCAACTGGGGACCCAGCCTGAAACCCAGACCTGTGCCCTGCCTGAGAATCCAACCGAGCCCTTTAGGTTTGCAGACTGACACCCAGCCCACTGAGCCACACCAGTCTTTTATTTTAATCTGTGTTTTACAAATAAGGAGCCTGAGGCAGGGCAAAGCTAAGGTTCTTGACAAGATCACAAGAGAGTTTGTCTCTGAAGCAGAAGATGTATTTTATTCAAAAGAGAGATATCATTTGTTTGGACAGGCACCATCCCTTTAATTTTATTCCCCCAAAATAAAGTAGTTCTTTGCTGTCTTTTCTAAACTGATATGGTATCAGTTTTTTGAGATCCAGTTCCCACATGTTAGAGGAGTCCAATGGCCTGATGACCTAGTTTTGAAAATGTTCATGAAGTTCATTTTTAGCAAATTCTCTGGGGCCAACAATTAGCTTTCACATTTCCTTAGTTTGTAACATGTTGTTTTTAGCTTTTTCTTATAACCATATACATTTTAAAATTGGCTCAGAGGTTTGTTTTTAATGTCACCTGGAGTTGTGTTGCTGCTGTTCCCTTGTGCTAGTGAAAACAGATTTGAGGGTTATATATACCAGGTATTGATGCTGGGATTTCTTTGGGGGAAGATTTTAAACTACATATTCAACTTCTTTGATAAGGGGGCTCCTAAGGGCTATTTCTTCTTGAATAAGCTTAGGTGTTTTTTGTCTTTCAAGAAATTATATATTTCATTTAAGTTGTGGGGTTTATTGATACAAACTTGATTCCTGACCCAGCTTGTGTGGCTCAGTGGATTGAGTGCTGGCCTGTGAACCAAAGGGTCACTGGTTGGATTCCCAGTCAGGGCACATGCCTGAGTTGCAGGCCAGGTCCCCAGTAGGGGGCATGCGAAAGGCAACCACACATTGATGTTTCTCTCCCTCTTTCTCCCTCCCTTCTCCTGTCTCTAAAAACAAATAAATAAAATCTTTAAAAATAAGAAAAGAAAATTCTAATGAATCTACCAAAATGCTTCTAGAACTAGTTTAGCAAGGTCATAATATACATCAGTATACTAAAAATCAATTGTAGTTCTATACACTAGCAACAAACTATTAAAAGTTGAAATAAAAAAACAATATCACTTATATTACAAAGACATAAAACAGTTAGGGACAAGTCTGATGAAAGATGTGCAAATCTTTCACTGAAAACTAAAAACACTGCTTAGAAAAATTAAATAAAACAAATGGAGAAATACACCATATTTATGGATTGAAAGATGCAACATTGCTGAGATGTCAATTCTCACGAAACTGATCTATAGATTCAATGTAATCTCAATCAAAACCCCAGTATGGTTTTTGTAGAAACTGATAGTTGATTCCGAAATTCATATGGAAATCCAAGTGATCTAGAATAGCTAAACCAACATTTAAAAAGAAAATGTTGGAAGACTTACACTACCTGACTTTAAGACTTAATATAATCAAGACCGTGGTGTTAGCATAATAATGAAAAATAGATCAATGAAACAGATGTGCAAGTCCAGAAATAGATCCACACATATATGATCGATTGATTTTTTTTTTTTGATCGATTGATTTTTAACAAAGGTGCAAAGGCAGTTCAGTGGAGACAGGAGAATCTTTTCAACAAAGAATGGTGGGACAACTGGCTGTTTATATGCAAAGTCGAGTGAGATACCGCATGCTCTGAAACTGAGGGAACAGGAAACCTCAGGCACTTAGGCTGAAAATGTACATGACTCCAGTTCTGGCCATTCTGGAGAACATCTGCTCGCTCTCAGTGGAATTAAATATGTCTTAAAAACCAGTTCACAGGACATCTCACAAAGAACCACTGTCCCCTCAGGCCCATTCTAAATGTCCACGACTAGGTTAAGGCATATACAGAATGTAGTGTGTGCATCTGATGGAATACTACACAGTTAGCAGCAGAAATGGACTAACCTAACTTTACCTGTACCACCACTGACACATCTTTAAAAATAGTGAGAATTATAGCATACATTACTTTATACAAATTCAAAAGGTACAGGACAACACTGTATTTTTCAAGAATACATATAAATTTGTCACATGTTAGAGTGGATCGCTATAATATGAAAGGAAATGACAGGGAGGGATGAGTCCTTGAGTAAATAGCCCATACGAAAATATGGAAAGGCACCTTTGTAGACCCATAATTAACATAAAAGTGAGTGGAGGTGAGAAATCAGCAACAGTGAGCACAGACTCCCTTTTCCAGAAGTTTGCTTATGACAGGAAGCTGATAGGTGGGACAGCTTGATGAAGATGTGGGGAGCAGAGAGGGGAGTTAAGGGGGGCATAGTGGAGAAGCATACCAGATGCTGATGGGAGCAGTCTGGAGGAGAGGAGATTGGAGGGGTTGGTGTCTGGAACCACCAAAGAGGCTGAGTGTTTAAGATGGTGAGAGAGGGAGAGTGGCCTTTGATGTGAAGAGGGCTAATTCCTCCAGCACACAGGAGGGGACTGCAGTGGAGGAGAGCCAAGGTGTATGTGTGTTGTGGGGTGGTCTGTAGACTTGGAGATGGATGATGGGAGGAGAGCAGGAATGAAGTACTTTTTTGGGCAGTGGGATGGGAGTCTGCCTGATAAACAGTAGGATCATTGGACATTGCTGAAGTGCCCATTTGAGGTCCGTGCTCTAGAACAGTGGAGTGTGTGATGTGGGAGGGGGCCTCCAAAGGGTAGAGCAAGGAAGGAATAATGTGGGAGGGCAGAGCTCTGAATAGTGGTGTAGGAAGTGTTATGGATGCCATAGACCACCAAGCCATGCAGATTAGAAAGGGGACACAGGTGAGTGGAGTGGGTGTTATAATGGGGGGCGGTGTGGGGGGGGGGCAGTGTCCCAGGATAGGCAAGAGTTTTGGAGAGAAAACTGGACAAAAGCATCAAAGGGTTGAAAGGAAGGTATTTGAAGCAGGAGGGTGGGTGCAGAGTTAGGGGCACACAGAAGGGGCGGTGGTGAAGAGACTAGACAGGAAGACAAGGTGGTTCCTGGCCAAGGAGGAGAATCTAGTGGTGCAAAAGGGACGTCCCAGTGCTGTCCGTGCCTTGCATGCATACCCCGATTCCAGGCACTTTCTGCCCCACATCCCCACTGACCCTGGTGGGTCCTGGAGGGAGGGCTGTGACAGTCCCACTGCTGTCCTGTGGATACAAGAGTAAAACAAGGGTACCACAAGGAGAAAGGAGTCTTGAACCCGTACATAGGTGGGGCTTTCTAGTCTGGCTCATCACACTACTCTAGCTCTACCTAGGAGCATTCTTCTCTGGGTGCCTTTGACCTCTGCCAGCCCCCTTCTCAGACCAGGAATCAGGGCAGCAAAGTACCCATGAGGGCTCTGGTGGAGGAGGGGCCTGGATGGAGCCCAGCCCTGTTGAAGCCTCAGTACAATGAACAGGTTGAAGGACCCAGCATAGAATGAGAAGGCAATACCTTCCTGACATGAGATGCATTTCCATAACACAGGAAAGGTATAACTTTGAAGAAGAAGGAGAGGGCTTGGTTTAGTGTATTCTAACGTGTGGTCCCTACATCACAGCATCAGCACCCCTTGGGAACTGTTAGCAATGCAAATTCTCAGGCCCAAGCCTGGGCCTAGTGAATCAGAAACTCCTGGGGTGAGGTTCAGCTATCTATATTAACATACTCTTGATGTGCTTCAAACGAATGCTCAAGTTCGAGAACCAAGTTCTAAGAGAATTTCTATTCCATCTTCAAATACCTGCCTCTCCATAGCTACACTGCTGCTGGGGTCAGCAGTCATGGGGCACAAATGAAGGTATGAACTGGAGGTTGGTAAGAGGAAGGCCTTGTGTGGAGACCTGGTAGGGAGCTTCCTCGTTCTTACCACACAGAAGCTTGGAGACCAGCTTTGGAGAGCCCCTGAGCAGATGTCAGGGCTGGGAGGCTACTGGAAGAGTGTGACTCAGAGGGCCTTGGCCCGACAGGGATGAGGTCATTATAGCTTTTCCAGCCTACCAGACAGCACAGGAATGGAACCACTGAAGAAGTACATGGAAACTTAAGAAAATATTAGGAACACTTAAAGAAATTCAAGTAGTATACCAGAAAAGTATTTTCTGGAACCAAAAACCATTATTTTCAACAACAAAAAAATCCTTATAGGTATTGAAAGAGAGAAGTCTGGTAACTGCCAGCCAAGACTCAAATTAGTGGCTTGGAACAACACATGGAAAAAATATTTCAAAGCAGGGAGGAAATAATATGAAGAGATGGAAATAATGAGGAAAATATGAGACTTGGAGAATAAATCCAGTAGTCCTAACAGTCAAATACATTAGTTCCAAAAGAAAGAAAAGGCATAGATGGAGGAAAGGAGTAATTTAAAAATAGAAGAATATTTTGCCAACCTGCAGAAACTTTTGAGCTTGCAGACTGAAAGGGTACAAGAAGATATGAAAAGAAAAAACATACACATAAGCATGAAACTCCAGAATTCCAGATTAAAGAAAAACTGTTTTAAGTTTGTAAGCAGAAAGAGAAAGTTATCTAAAAGGGGAAAGAATCAGAAAAACTGTTTTAAGTTTGTAGACAGAAAGAGAAAGTTATCTAAAAGGGGAAAAGGCTAGGACCCTTCATCTGTAACATCGGAAGCTACAAGCAGGAACCCTGAGAGAAAAGGATGGCTACCCAGGACCTCACACCCAGCTGAGAAAGCATTCATCTGTCAGTGAGAAAGAAAGATATTTGAAGATATAAAGAATTCCCATGTTGAAGAAGAAGGAGGAGGAGGAGAAGAAAAGAAAAAAGAATTCCTATGGTTCACCTGAAGAAAATATTCACAAAGAATTTGGCTAGAATACAGAGAAGTGAAGACAGAGAAAGATGGCCCCAGGCCAACTGAAGATTTTGGATTTTTTCCCCCTCTTTCTCCCTCTTTCAAACCAATTTTTTAAAAAAGATCTCACTCAGATATTCCTTCTTTTAAAAAAAAATTTATTTTAATCATTGTTCAAGTACAGTTTTCTCCCCTTTACTCCCAATCCAGCCCACCCACCCCTCCCTCCCAACTTCCCTCCCATTACCACCCTCCCCCTAGTTTTTATCCATGTGTCTTTTAACTTTGTTCCTGTAAACCCTTCCCCTTTTCCCCTGAAACTCCCTCTTCTCTCTCCTCTGGTCACTTTCTGCCTG
>PVIA01007275.1:0-78923 GCA_004024845.1 Tonatia bakeri
GTCCTGCCATCAGCCCACAGCCCTGGGGGCAGGGCACAGAGCCACTCCACACGGGATCATTTATCTGGTCGGACTGATCGAATGCCCAGCGAGGGAGGACATCATGCTGGGCGCTGGGACACAGGACTGGCCGACAGGGAAGGTGCCTGCTCTCCGGGAGCTGACATTCTAACGGGGACACCGACACAGAGCGGGGTGCCCTGCTACACTCATTGGAGGAGACAAGGAGCATTGTGGAAGAGAAAAGTGTGGGGGGGACCACGGGAGCCAGAGCAGTCAGGGACAGAGACAGGTGGCACAGAGCGAACCAGGAAAAGGGAGCTCGGACAGAGGCCAGATCATGGGCCGAGTGGTCACGGCCGTCCTGGGCGGCCGGCGGTGGTTCAGGTGGAACGCTGCCCCAGGGCTCCCGGTGCGGGGAGAGGTGAGTGCGGGCTGAATTCCAACCTGAGGGCTCTAGCGTCTGTATGCACCGGGGCTGAAACGCAGTGCATACATTTCTGGGCCTCAAGACCCCAGAAAGCATGGCTGCTGTCCGCGTGTCCAAGCTCCGGTCAGCTCCTTCCCCCACCCCCTTCTGGTCTCCAGCCACAACCACCTCCCTGTGCTCTCAGTTTCTGAAGTGTCCTCCCCGCCTCCCACCCAGGGCCTTTGTACATGCTGTCTCCCCTGCTCTCCCCATCACCCCCGCTGGGAATCACTGCTTCCTCGGGGAAGGTCCCTGAGCTACCCCTCCACTGAGGCTCCTCTCCCCGAGCTCTGCTTCCAAGGCACCCAGCACCTTCCTGCACCGTCCTAATCATGGCGTGTCCCTCTATGTGTTTGACTATCAAGCCTCAGCCTTCCCTCCAGGAAGACGGGACCGCGTGCTTGTGACTGCTCCCGGCACTCAGCACCACGCCTGGCACTGAGCCGGCCTGGACCCAGACGGAGCCACGAGAACACACACACACACCAGCTGGCGTGCACACACACAGGCCCATGTGCACACACGCTCCCGAGGGTGTCGCTATCCCGAGCCCACCTAGGGCTCTCCCTCCCCCACTCCCATCAGGCTGTTCCCTGGGTTCCGCCTTTGGGGAGGGATCACAGGGAGAGGCTGGGCATTAGGCAGGGCAGGCCCCTGGGAGGGCAGAGGGAGCACTAGCGGGTCGGAGCAGGGGGCTCAGCCCAGCACCTGACCTGGCGAGGGGCGCGCGTGTCCGAGGGGAGTGTGCGGGACGGACAGGGAGGCGAGCATGCTTACCACGGCCCGAGGGACCGGCAGTTGGCCAGCAGGTAGACCAAGACGATGAAGCCGAAGGCACCGCTGAGGCCCACGATGATATGGCCCACAGAGGGGGCTGCCGTGGTGGGAGGAGAAACAGGGAGGGAGGGTTAGAGAGGCGTGCCTACTGGCCCAGATTCCTCCGCACACCGGAGGCTCCCGACTCGCCCAGATCACTCCGCACCCAACGGGTGCTGGGGGCGGGCTGATCTCTGACCCACGGCCTTCCCAGCGTGCCACCTGGCCCGGCCGAGCTGCTGTGTGCTGGGCCAACATGGGGCATCATGGTACCCACTTTACAGATGAGGAAACTGAGGCCGAGAGGTGAAAGCAGCTCGCAGCTGCCCTGGTCAGAAACCCGGAGCGAGAGGTTTCAGGTGGAGAAAGTGAAAACCGCCTCTCGGGCCTCCCCACGGTCTCATAAGGCTGTGGGCCGCCCCATCCCCTCACGGAGTCCCTGTTCCCACCTGTAAAACGAGCACGAACGTGCCCCCTGATGCCCACCCCACAGGGCCACATCAAGTGAGCTAATGATGGAGAGAAGCACGGTAGCCCCGGCCCGCCCCACCAGCTGCCCTCAGAGCCACCCCGGCTGCCCCTCCCTGTCCAACTCCGCCCGCCTTACGCTCAGGCGTCGTCCTGAAGGGCAGGGGCTGGCTCCAGGGACTCCAAGTCGAGTTGCTGCCTCGCTGGGCCCTGACCCGCACCTGAAACTCATACAGGGTGCCTGGGGCGAGGGTCTCCAGGTAGATCCACCGCTGGTTCTGCCCGATGGTCAGCAGGGGGGCCTCCTGGGGTGGAGACAGTGCTGTCAAAGAGGAGGGGGGCCCACTGCCCACCCACCTCTCACAGCAGGGCTGCGCAGGGGGCTGGGCAAAGCAACGCCTTCCTTTCTCCCCTCCAGCCACCTCCTCCCCCCCCCTCCAAAGGCCCCTGACTATCGGTTGCTGGGGCCCAAACCCCAGGCTCATCCCAAACCCTTCCCTCTCACTCATCCGCTCCAGTCACCGCTCCCACTCTGAGCTCCCACCGCCGCTCAGGCCTGAGTCTGGCTGCCCAGCTCCCATCACCCACTGCAGCCTGCCCTCTGCAGGACCAGAAGGAGGGATTTTCCGCAGACCGCGCCCACCTCCGCACCCTCCCTTCGGTGTTTCCCACCCCACCCCCCACACACCCAGGCAGTGTTCTGCCTTTGCCAGGGCGGGCTTCCTCTGTGTGGAAGACCCTGCCAGGGTCTCTGCAGGGTCAACTCCTTCTTGACCCTCGGATCTCAGAGCAGCCCTCCCTGGTCACCTGTCCTGGGGAGTAGCCTGTCGCCGTTCCTCTTAGAAGCACCATCCCATCTCGTGTCCCTGATGACTTTTATCAGTGTCCCGCAGCCTCCTGTTCCTGTGTCTGCTGACTGTCTGTGCACCACCACCCCCCTCCCGCTTCACTCTGCATATGCATCCCTGTAAGTTTCCTGAGAGCAGGAAGGTTGTCAGTCTGGCCCTCCGCTCTCTCCCCAGCATTCAGCGCACAGTACACATTCAGGAAATGTTTGCTGAGTGACTGAGTGAGTGAATAAAGGGATGAGTCCATGAGTAAGGACAGGCCCCTGTGGGCCTGGACCACGCTGGATCTGAGAAGTGGGGAGGGAGCGCCCCAGGGCCTCTGAAATCTCACAGAGAGGGGAGTCTCCTGTCTCTTGGCTACATCAACCTTGCCTGGTGTCAGCTTGGAATCCGCCACCAGCTGGAACCCTGGGTGTCAGGGGTCGCGTGGAGGGAGCAGCCAAGGCAAGCAGTACAGAGGGCCAGCAGGTGCTGCCTGGGGGCCACTGTACCTCTGCTGAGAGGGACGATGGGCAGGGCGCCCAGCACGGGGAGGGGGGCTCAGGGTGGGTTGGTCTGGGCCCCATGCTCACCTCCCAGCTGTGGTCTGGGGACCTGGTCCGGGCCTCGAACTCCAGGTATCTTTCAACGTAGTGAGAGGACTGGTTGATGGCCCAGGTGATGTTGCAGCTGCGGGTCTCCACGTGGGTGACCCGGAGGGAGTTAGGTGCCATCAGGCGAACTGGAGCGGGGAGCAAGGAAGGGGGAGAGAGCTTTGGGGGGCCTTGATCTTGACACTGAGGCAATAAAGCCCAGGGGTGCTCCCACCTCCACCTTCGCACCTGCTGTTTCTCCCCCTAGCATGCCCTCCAGAAATCAGCGGGTCACCCCTCAAACACCATCTATGCAGAGAAGCCGCCCCAGCCACCCGCCACTCTGTCCGATCCCCTGTCACAGTGTTCTTCCTGCTCTGTCACCACCTGACACACTAGATCCCTGTTTGGGGTCCTTTATTGACTTCCTGTCTCCCTCCCCCAACCATGAGCTCGCTGAGGGCAGGGACCCTGTTCTCTCATGGGTCCTCGGTGCCTGCGACCTTACCTGGCAGGTCATAGGCACTTAATTAAACTCTGCGGGATGAATGAATCAAGGCCGCCTTTCTCTGCACTCAGAAACGATCTGAGAGTTTTCAATGATCCTTTCACTCATTTCACTCAACTACATTAGTCTTATGTGATGATAAGATTTTATGATTCCGAAGTTAAATGGATCAGTTTTGTAATTCTGAGACTTTCTGTAGAGCTCCACGGACAGACAGAGCCATAAGCCAATGTTTACTGAGCATGAGCCACGAAGTTCCTGACTCTCGGCTCACAGACACTCCCACAGCAACCACGGCGGCAGGTAACTGTTATCCCATTTTGCAGATGAGGAAACTGAGCTCAGACAGGTTCAATGCTTTGTCAGTCAGAGGACAGTGAAGGCGGGGCTGCATTGAGAGCCCTGCCCAGGTCTCACCCTCTGCCCCTCCTCTTCTGTAGAGACGGTGTGCAAGGCCTGCGGGGAGGCGGGAAGGGCTGGGCATGCGGCCAGGCTCTCAGTCATTCAACAAACCTTCCCAGAGCACTACCCAGATTAGACTTGGTGCTCAGTACTCAGTACAGAGACAGGGATGGCAGAAGCTCTGCCCTTAGGGAGCTCCCAGCCCAGTGAGACAGACAGCCCCATCATCAGCCACTGACGACCTAGGACATAAACACCCTGAAAGAGGAGGTGCAAAAAGCTGGGAGAGTCTGGGAAGGCCTCCTGGAGGAGGTGGCTTTTCACTGAGACTTGAAGGGTGAGTGGGAATCTTCTGGGGGAGAAGAGCCTTCTAGACCATGTGACTAGCATGTGCAAGAGCTCAGAGGCACGGACAGGCAAGTTGAGTTCAAAGAGCTGGCCTTTGGCATGGAGGGGGAAGCCTGGCAGATTCCCAAATGGCCTTGAATGTCAGGGTAAAGAGCTGGGACTCCATCCCAACGGCAGCAGGCCGTGAACTTGTGAGGTGTGGGTGTGGCAGGTAACGGGGAGAGACTGGAGCAGTGTGATCCCACAGAGCAGGCAGGGAAGGAGGTGCCCACTCCCGCCCACCCCCACGCCCTCCCTGGATTCCTCACTCACGGTTCTCAAAGGGCTTGAACTGCTGGGTCATCACCACCTGCCACCTCTCCCCTTCGAGGCACACCACCCTCATGTGGACGATGTCTGCTGCAGTCAGCATCTGAGACTGGAAGGGGGACAGAGAGGTTGCCACTGGCCGCTGGGATGGGCAAGGGAGGCCTGGGGATGAGTCCATGGAGGAGTGCGGGCAGAGGGGAGAGCAGGACCGCAAGGTGGATGGGGTCCCGCCAGGTGCCCACCCTGTCTAAGGTTGGGGTTGGCAAATGTTTTCTGTAAAGGGTCAGGGAGTAAATATTTCTGACCTAGCTCCTATGGTCCTATGGTCTCAGTTACAACTACTCAGCTCTTAGACAACATGTAAAAGAATGGGCGTGGCTATGTGCCAATAAAGGTTTATTTACAAAAGCAGACAGCAGGCGTGTTGGCCCGTGGGTCCCATCGTTTGTCAACCGCTGACCTAAAGGGAAGAGGGCTGCTTTGGGAGGGGAGTTCCCAGTCATGAGAGGTGTGCAAGCAGAGTGAGTCCCCACGAAGGGGCAGGGCTGGCACTGTACCTGTGTGATGGCTCCGAGTGTGAAAGCCTCCACTCCCCCGTCTTCCCCCACCCCACCTCCCAGCCATTCTGGAAAGAAATGGCCAAGTGGTACTAAGCATCTGAGGGCAGGCACTGCTCAGGCGTTTAAGCCACCTGCCTCTCTGGCCAATTCTCACAGCAGCCCATCCCCACCCTGCAGGTGAGAAACCTGGGGCCCAGGTAGGTAAGGGACTTGCCCGATGTCACGCAACTGGCCTGCAGGGGAACCCAGATTCAACCCCAGGTTCTGTGTACACAGTACCATGGAGACCGCAGCCCTGGCCGGCCACAGCTGACCGGGGGCAGCTGAGTGAGCGGCTTCCTGCAGGAGGAGGGCCTAGAGCAGGTGCGGTCGGGGATCTGTGCTCCGGGCCCGGGGTGCTGCCTTCACAGCCAGGACCCAGGGCCCGGTCCCTCTGACCTGCCACAGGGCCCACTGCGAGCACACCTTGAACCTCAGCCTCAGAGTTCCAGGAGCTGGAAGCAGTTCCTCCCTCCGCGCCCTGAGGACCCTGCCCTGGCCTTCTCCCAGCTCCTATGGGGCCAGGTTTCCCAGGTAACGAGCAGCAGCATCACTGTCATCATTGCAGTGGCCGTGGTTGGAAAGGTGCCAGTGACACGCTCCGTGAGCACTTGGTCCACGCGGTGCCCTTCCGAGCACTTACATACTTTTCGACACCCTATGAGATGGACATGCCACCGTCCTCGTCCTCCTGCCAAGGAGGCTGAAGCACGGGGGGCTCGGGGACTCGCCTAAGGCCACACAGTCAGGGAAGCCACCCAGCCAGGCAGGGCCAGGACCTGCAGAGCTCACGGGCACAGGCCCTTCTGCCCGCTCTCCTGTCCCCTGAGGAGGCAGAGGACCTGAGGGTGGTTGGTAAACTTGGTCTGGGAGACCCTGGTGCCCCCCTCTGCCAAGGAGAGTTTGCCAGACAATGGTGGGATGCACAGCAACAAAGCCATGGCCACAGTCATGGCCACGTGCCCTTTGAGAGGCGGCCTGGTGCCATGGTAAAGGGTCTGGGCTCTGCCACTCTCTGACTATGTGACCTTGGGCAGAGACCACCCCTCTCTAAGCCTCAGTTTCCTCCTTAGTTAAGAAGGGGAGAGTGCTGGTGCCCACCAGAGTCCTGGGGACCCACTGACCATCGGGTCAAGGCCTGTCCTACTCTGGGTGTCGCTCCACATGCTGCCACACCCAGGTCAACCCTCTAGGCAGGTACAGGAGGGATTGGGCACAGAAGCCACCCAGCGGCACCCAGCCGTGCACACTGGAGCCAGGGTTGGAGCCCAGGCTGCCCAGCTCCAAAATCCACGCTCCTGACCCACGGCCTCAGGAAGAGTCCTCTCTGTGGCTGTTACTATTACTGGGGTGCTCTCTCTACTACATGAGGGGCACAGGAGTGTCCAAAGACCCGCCAGCCTGGGGAGACAGCTGGAACAGAGCAGAAGGGGGCCCCGAGCACCAGGGGTCCACCATCCCTGAGGCAGACTAGAGTCTGGCCTGTGGTGGCTGCCCACCCTCCTTCCGCTCCCAGCCCCGTGCACTGAGCTGGCCCAGCTCCTCTCTGGAAGGGCAGCCCTTGGCGCCCACCTGGCCCCTGGGCCTCTCACCTCTGGGTTCTCGTCAAGGATCAGGTTGCAGGCCCAGGATGCCGGCACCTCTGGGAGCAGCTCACAGGATTTGCTCCAGGAACTTTCAAGGCAAGAAAAAAAGAAAACCTTAGAAGAAAAGGAGGGACCCCAGTGTTGGCTCTCGGGACAGTCCCCCATGCCGTCAGGCCAGTCTGTGCGGACACTCTGTGCCAACCTCCCAGGGGTATCAGGTCCCCAATCTGCTCCACCTGCCCTCACGAGCCCTTTCTTTTGCCATCCCCACCCCGGTCTGGCCCACAGCAGTCAGAGGGATCTTCTAGAAGCAAACCAGTTTGGGACACCTGGCCTCTGCACCTAAGCCCTTCGAGATCTTCCCATGGGGCTGGAGTGGGCCCTGGGCATCTCACGGAATCACCACCCATGGGGGCCCTTGCTGCCGTCACCAGGATGTCCGGGTCACCACACTCCCTCCATCAGCTCCCACCCCTCCCAAGCTCCCCAACCACTCCCACATCCCCCGTCCCCACAGTCCCCACAGTTCCCACAGGGGTCTCTCAAAATCCCAGATTACTCACAGAGCTTTGGGACCCTCCCTTCTTCCCCCTTTGCCTCTAAAGCCACGTCCAGCCGCAGCACAGCAAGCTCAAAGCCATGGCCCCGGTCTACCCTGCCCAGCCCCTCTCCAGCCAGGACCCGCACACCCTACTCCCACCCAGGTTCCAGCAGTCTGAATATCCGACTCCCGAATTTTCCAGACTCCTGTGGTAATGAGAGTCCGTGGCCTCTGTGTACCCAAGGTTTTCAAAGTGAAGACACCTTGAAGTCTAAGAGTTAGGATTCCAAGAGCCTGACCAGCGGTGACCGTGAGACCCCACTGTCCTGAGGCGCCACCCTCACCGTTGAGCAGGCACCACCCTCACCGTTGAGCAGGCTTCGCGTGGATGCGGCAGGAAGAGTCCGGCAGGCCCCCATCTGAGCTCCAGATGCAGGAGACGTTGGCTCGAGAGTTGTAGAAGCACGTGAGCTCTGGGGTGTCTGCCAGCAAGACCAGGTGTGAGCAGCTGGGGCAGGGTGCCCCCTGCCCTGCCCTTCAGGACCCACCCGCCATCCCTGTCCCTGGCACCCTCGGCCTGCCCGAGGAGGAGGTACAGAGAAGCAGTGATTAGCCCATTTCAGAGAGGACTAAACAGAGCCCCAGACACTGCAAAGTCCCCACAGGCAGGATAAGGCAGAGCAGGGACAAGAGGCCAGTGTCCCCCTGTTGCTTGGAGAAGCCACATGGGGGTAGAACAGAGGGGGAGGGGGGAGTGGACCCCTGATCTCTGACCCCATTGCCCTTGCCTCCTTCCTCCCTGCCTCCTGCCCCTGATGATGGACCTGCCACAGGTGGCAGAGCCCTGGGCACAGGTGTCCAGATGCCGGGATCCTCACCTTTCACCACTGTGGATGCCCAAGGGATGGGCAGGGGCAGGAGGAAGAGGAGGAGGGACAGACACCAGGACAGAGCAGGAGCCGCCATTACATCCACAGGTGGGAGCTGGGAAAGGGAGCCCTGAGGGAGGAAGAGGGGAGCAGGAGTGAGCACCCACCCCCACCCCCACCCCTCTCGGGTGCGCAGGTCTGTTCTCCACCACACCGCGCAGTCCCGCCTCAGGGCCTTTGCACCTGCGGGCCCCCGCCCCACCCATGCTCACTCCCTTCCTTCAGACGTTCCAGGACCCACACGTGGGCGCTGCTGAAAGGGCTCTTTGGGTAAGCCGAACCGCTTGTTCAAAATTGGAGAAACTGAGGCCCAGGGAAGGAAAAGAGTCACTGACAGCTACCTAGAGCGGCCAGTGCAGAGGCCTCTCCAGCTCGGAGGAGGTGGGTCAGCGCCCACCTCCCCTCCCCCCAGCTGCTCCCTTCCCCGCGCTGAAACCACTCGTGAGGACGTTGTGTGCCAGGCTCTGTTCTAAACTCTTTACCTGCCGCAACAAGAGCATCTGTTGGAGAGAGTCTTATTGTCCCCATTTGCAGATGAGGAAACTGAGTCACAGGGAGGTGAAGAGCAAGCTGCCCGAGGCCACACAGCCGGTAAGAGGCAGACTGGATCTGAGTCAGCGCAGACTGCCCGGGGCGAAGGCAGGGCCCCTCCCGTAACTTCTGACTCCAGCTTCCCACCCACTTGGAGGGCACCCAGGCCGGTGACCTCATAACAGTACTCACCGAGGGTGCTGAGCCCTCATGCTTGCCTGGTGCTTTGGCACACTGGCTCCACTAATCTGGGGGCTTGGGGGGTGCTGGGATTCTCCCCTTATACAGATGAGGAAACATCATGAACTTGCCCAAGGTCACGTGTGCAGAAGAGGCAGAGCCGGGATCCAATTCCCGCACTCAGTCCCAAAGCCTGTTCCCTCATGCCATTCTACCCTGCCCAGCCCCTGTCCCAGGCCCTGGTCCCAGAGGTAAGGCCGATGGCTTCCCCACCCTGGGCACAAGCCAGCGGGCGGCATCTGGCCTGGTGTGGGAAGGAGCCCCAAGAGGTCCCCGTGGGCCCCTCCATGCCTGGCCCGCCATCCCCACCAAAGGGTGAGCTCCCCAGGGTGGGGCTGGTTGCCTCTTTCTTTGGACCCCTACCAAATGTCACAGGGCACAGCACTGGGCCCCCGAAGGGTACAGAGCCCAGCAAAAGGGCTCCCAGCAAGCCCCCTGTTGTCCTCGGTCACTCCATCTCGACCCTGGGGCACAGGTACTGTGGGTCCCCTGGAGGGTGTCACTGGGGCCAGGCCCCAGCCAGCAGACATGCCCGTGCCCGGGAAAAGACAGGACACAGAGCCCCAGGGTGAGAGGAGTGCGGGGCAGCACGGAAAACTGCGAGAAGGCCAGCGCGCAGCTGCAGCCCCATGGGGGCGAGCCTGGCGGGAGGGGAGGCCTGGTCGGGAGCTCTGGGCGCCCAGCCAGAGGGTGCGGCCAGGTTCACGGGAGGAGGCTGAGGCCCGGCCAGGGAGGACTAGTCGGACCTCCGAGCCCAGCACCGGCCTCCAGGGTCCCCACACGCACGGACGAGCGCCCTTTGCCTCTGCAGGGCCGTCACACTGACTGACTCATTGGGTCCCGTCACAGCCCCAGAGGTGGGCGGCCTCAGCTCCTTTCCAACAGACGCAAAGACACACAGAGCTGCCCAGGGCGACTCAAACCAGGTCATCTGACTTCAAGTGAGAAGAAGAGGCCGAGGGTGACTAATATGCAGCCCCACTCCGTGCCGGCACGAGCATTTCCCAGATATCGCCTCACTCGGTCCTCACAGCAGCCCTCTGAGTCGGCGCTGCTGTGACTCCTTCTCTCAGACGAGGGGCCCGAGGCACCGTCAGCGAGCCTCTTGCGCGGCTGCAGGCCGGGGAGCCGGGGGTTTGAACCCCGGCCGGTGTGGCGGAGGCTCCAAGGGGCAGACACTGAGGAGTGAGGGGCTCTTGGGGGCTGGGAGTGGGTGCGAAGCAGGAGGTTGGTAGCCAGAGCTGAGCCCACCCGGCCTCTGAACTTGGTGGACACCTCCTTCCCTCGTCCCCTCTGAACACCCCCGACACACACACACACACACACACACACACAGACTCACTCTCACTGCTTCTCTCCGGGGGGCACCTGCCCAGCAGGTATGGGATCCTGGCTGTGGGGACGGAAGGAGACCTTAACCATGGCTCTGTCCCCCCGCCGCCCACCCACAGGCCCACTCCCACAGCTCCAAACACAGCTAAGGGGGCCTCTGCCCCCAGGAGAAGAGAGAGAGGCCCCCCAGGCAGCCCCAGAGAGGGCATCCCACCCACTCTGTGGAGCCTGGGGACACAGTGGACCAGCCCGGACTTGAACCCCAAGACCTCCCGGCACCCCCACTCCACAGCTGGTGTCCTCCCTCGCCCCACAAGCCTCCTCAGCAGCACTCCCACGGGAGCCTCCCCAGTGTGGGCCCCATCCCCTCGACCTTGACTTCCAGCGGCCCTGGGACCGGCGGCAGGGGCCCAGAGGGAGCTGCCGGTACCTGGGGACAGGGCGGGGGTAGGGAGGGCGAGGCGGCACATCACCTGGCTGAGACATGGGGCTGCAGTGAGTTCTCTCGGGTCCTCTCTGCGGCTGAGACCACAGCCATCTCCCCAGGGCCCTGCTTCAGCTCTGGCGCTGGCGACTCACGTAGCAGGCTGATAGGGCAGCAGACAGATCCTAGGGCCAGCCTACTTCCTGTGTAGAGGCTGGAGGGGGCACGGCCTGGGGGTGGAGGTGGTGGGGGGGGGGCCAGGGAGATGGGGCTGCTGAGAAAGCCTGAAACTCCCGAAGCACCTAAGGGCCAGATAAGATCTCCCAGCTCCGGGGGCGGGCGGGGCTGGGGGGCGTGGGTGTCGAAGCAGTGTGAGCACACACACCTCAGATAGACACCTTGCTGCACACAGGAGCCCGAGGGGGCAGAGACCCTTCTTCTCCCTCCTACGCCACCCCCACCCCGTCCCACATTGGCCTCCTTTGCCGCCTTCATCCGGTCACACACGCCCACGAACCCTGGCCTCACACAAACACGTCCCTTTGAGGTGTCCCCCAGGGCTTCTCACTCCCATCAGACCCATCTCTCTGGGGCCTCCTTTCTCCCCTGGCCCCTCAGAGAGGCCCCTACTCCAGCATTCGGAGGTGACTTTTTGGGGGGCTTTGCGAAGGAAGACTCCGATGGCCAATACTGAACCTTCCTTTCGAGCCGTGGTTCTTTTTTCAGGGGGTGGAGGTCGGTTCAGGTCAGCTTCTCTTGAAGGATGGAAGCTTCCAGGCCCCTCTTAGAAAAGCGCGTGGGGTGTCGCAGGCCCGGGGACCCTGTGACGTGGCGTCAGCCCTGCAGAGAAGCATCTCCCGTCTCTCCTGATTTTACTGGCCCTGCTTGTAAGCAGCTGCCTCTTTCCCAGAAGGGAATGAGGCCAGCAGGAGGGGGAGGGACAGAGCCGCTCTGCAGAACCAGAGCCCCTGAAGCAAGAAGGCCGAATGGAAGACCCTGAGCGGGAAGGGCCTCGGGCCTGGAGGCCTGAGTCACGGCCTCCTGGAGGCTGAGGAAGGGCCGACAGCGCCTGCAGGCCTGTCGTAGGGCGGTAGGTATGTCCGGTATGTGATGTGTGTGTGGAGATCGCTGGCTGCAATAAAGGCCGGCCCCCTCTCCCCCACCCCCAGGCCCAGCAAGGCTTTCTGGCTGCAGGGGAGGGTAACGACACAACCACCACCAAGATGTGACTACTAGCCAAGACCTGTTTCCGGAAGCTTCTCAAGAAAGCGGGAATGTTGGTTCTCCTGGGAAAGAAAGCCAGGTGAGGAAGGAGCAGGAGGGCTGTTTTTCGCCGTCGACCCTTCTGCACCACGAGAACGTATTTCCTGCCCCCGAAACATGTGAATTCAGTTATGACTTCAAAACACAAACAAAGAACAAGACCCACCCTCGGGTAAAACCAGGGATCAGGAACCCAACTGGTGTTACACAGCCTCTGCCACCTGCGTGCCTGCCCGAGGCCCAGCCTCCTCCTCCGTGCCTTTCCCTTCTTTCCTGTCGTCTGCTCGGCAAACCTGTGCTGAGCACACAGGGTGTCCTGGCGGCCCAGCTGGGTGCAGAGCACCCCGAGGTGCCTGGCACGGGCCTTTCTTTAGGAGCAGCACGAAGGCCACGTGGCAGGACCAGGCGAGGGAAGGGGGGTGTCTCTAACCCGCCAGGTACCCCAGAGGTGGGGCTGGAATGGCAGAACCAAGCTGGGGCAGGGGACAGGCCGAACACGCATCGTCCCCACCGCAGGTCCAGTGGGTCTCACCTTCACGAGGGGCTCAGGCCAGGACGTCTCAGGGGGCGATTCAGAGCCTGAAGAATCTCCACGTGGCACAGTCTTCGCACCCTCCACCTAAACATTGGCCGTAGGGCCACAGGGGAGGGGACACATCAGCGAGAAGGCAGCAGTGTGTCCCCACTCCCTGCTGGGCACCGGCTAGATCCCATACCCCAGGCTGCCTTGCAGTTAGGTGAGCCGAGTCTGGTCGGTGGGACGTGGGGGGATGTGATCTAGTTTCCTCCCGGGCCTGAAAAAGGCCTCCTTGGACCCTCCTCTGTGTCTCTCCTCCGCCCCTCTCTCCCCGCTCCCTCCCCCACCCTCCTCCCCTGCAAGAATCCGATGGAGCTAGTAGACAACCCAAGGGAAGCCTGGACAGCCCACGCTGGGCTGGGACGTGATCAAAACCAAAACCTCGACTGTGCCGGGCCCCTGAGGTTTGGAGGTGTCCGCAGCTGGCGGACAGTCACTGATGAACACAGAAGGCGCCCCGAGGCGGGGGCGGTGAGCAGATAGACACACAGGGAAGTTCAAGTGCTTTACATGGACCCCAGCCCTGTCCCACTGCCATCGTGTGCCCCCAGCCAGGACTGGTCCCCCGGTTTCCACTCCTGCCCCCCTCCAGTCTACTCCCCACTCAGCCGCGGGAACAATCGTTCCCAAACCAAATCAGGTCACTTCACTGCACCGCCCCCTTTCGAGCCTCCCAGGAGTTCCCAGAGCATTCATAATAGAATTTAGACTCCTCTTCTCGGCCTCAAAGATCCGCATGAGCGGGCCCTGCCGTCATCTCTGAACTTCCCACCAGCTCGGGCTGTGCTGATGTTCAGCAAACAGGCCAAGTTCAGCACACAGCCCAGCTGCCCTTCCCCGGGGGCTTTTCTCACACTGGTCTCTCTCCAGAGCAGCCCCCGCCGCCCCATCTCACGGGCGAGAGAGAGGAGGCTCACTGGTCATCCCGCCAGAGCGTGACAGCCAGAGTCAGGACTGGGGTCTGTTGGACGGGGAACCTCAGACTCTCTCTGAGGGAACCTGCGGAAGAATCCAGAAGCTTCTCTGATGGCAGGGGCCTCAGGCCTGCCCAGACCTCTGACTCAGGCATTCTGGGGACCCAAACCGCCAAATGCATCGAACACTCACTCCCAGTGGCCTCTCCTGCCCCCCACCCCCCACCCCCTCCAGCCCTGCTCACTGTGTCCTTGCAGATCCCCTGTGGGAACCAACTGCCCTGATCCCTCGGCTTCTGGGGATGCAGCCCCAGCTGCTCAGCCACCACTGAACCCCCCCACCAGGGACACCACTTTCTTAGGTGCCATGCGGCAAGCACTCAGTGGGGTTTTCTGGCTCCAGGTCCTGCCCTGACCAGGGCTTTTCCCCTTGCCCATCACAGGGCTGCCTCTTCGGGGCACCAGGCCCCAGGCCCTCAGCCCTGGCACCTCCCTCTCCCCTCCCCTTCCTCTCCACTGCAACTCCCCGGAGTCCTCGGGGTTCATGCCCAGCCTGCTGACTCCTTCTCCCCTCCAGGGCCCCGCTTTCTGACCCCACATCAACGCCCAGGCCTAGCCCACACTGGGACCTGGTCACCACTCTGACTCATTGCCAGCCCAGACCCCCTAAACGGCCCCTCTCCCTTTCCCACCGCCACGTGTCCCAGCTACAGCAGTGCCCCAGTTAGCATGACGTCTAGCCGTGGGTGTCAGAGGGACTCAGGAGAGGACGACAGCGGCCTGCAATCAGAGAGGCGCTTCTTTCTGCCTCACATGAAAGAAGCTCAGGGCCAAGCAGTCCAGGGGGGAGGGGGGCTTGTGACGTCAGCAGCACCTGAGCCCTGTCGGCCTGGCTCCCAGAGCATCTCCAGTCTCTCTCCTTCCTCACACACCAAGAGAGCTGCCCGAGCTCCGGCCATCACATTTGCATTTCTGCAGCCAGAATGTGGGAGAAGGAGCAAAGACAGGCCTGCGTCTGCCTCTCCAGGACCTTCCCCAGAGTGGCCCCTGAGGCTTCCTCCATCCCATTGGCTGTGTCAGAGCCACAGGACAAACCCAGCTACGGGGCCTGGCTGGGACTAGAGACTCACCCCCAGGGGAGAGCGGTTTGGAGGGACCACTCGCTGTCTCTGCCATCACAAAGCCCTCCGGCACCTCCCGGGCCACCCCCTGCTGCAGTCCTCCCTCCCTCAATCGCTCAGCCTGGCAGGCACGGTGGCTTACCCGGCAGGCACCACCCAGCCCTCCCAGGTGCAGGGACCGGCCTTCTCCACAGTCAGCAGGGAGCTGAGTCCTCAGCTGGAGCCACTCCTGCCCCCACAGACCAGGCTTCTCTGGTGACCAGACACAAGTCCCAGTCCCTGGCCAGCAGGGGACACCGAACGTGACTTTGCATCCCACCCTCAGCTTGGTCACCCCCAACCCACCCAAGATGGTGGGTGGCCCCACGTGCGTGAAGATCACAATGCAGGAGGAAATCTGAGGACAGAACGAGGAGAAAGAGCGTGGGGGGCGCTGACCGCCCTGAGGGCTGTCCTCTGAACCCACCCCTTGGCTGACATCCACTCCTCACACGCCACCCCCGTCCCCAAGCCAGAATGAGGCCATCCGCGGTGGCACTTCCTCTCCCTCACCCCCCACTCCCAAGCATCCCTCTCGCCATCTCTGCTCTGCAGCGGCTGACTCCCAGGCTGCAGACCTGAATGCCCTGGATCTTCCACGTTCTGCTCTGAGCAGCTGGTTCCTTAGTTCCGCCCCCCCCACCAGCACCCCAAACAGCCGGTGTCTGGTGCAGACTGTTCTGTTCACGTAGAAAGTCACTCCTTGTTCTGGTTCCTTGCTGGGACTGCTCCAGGGCACGAGCTGTCCCTCTTTGCCAGGGCCTGAACAGGTTTCCAGGACATAGAACTTTCCGTGCTAAAGCTGGGACAAAGTTGGTCACCCCATTGCCACCTACTCTTTCCAGGCTAACCCAGCTCCCCGGTTTAAACCAGTCCTTCCCCGATCTGCACCCCCGGCCAGGCCGGACCCACACACACACACCAGTGACAGCTCCTCTGCATGACTTTCCGTGCGCGTACCTGCCCCGGGTGCCCCCGGAGAACCATGCCTGCGTGCCGTCCGTGTGGACGGCTCCAGGGCCTGGGTAGTTACCCGACAGGCAGAAGGTGTCGAGACGCAGAGATGGAAGAAATAAAGGAAAATGAAAAGAATCAAAGGTCGCCAGGCTCTGATACCCCACAGTTCCCAGAAAAGTTGAAAACAACACTGGGAATAATGTATTAGAAGTGTGGAAGGTTTGCCACCAAAAGTGGCCGCAAAGGGCTCGTCCCCTGGCCTCGTACGCACACAGCGGTGCCGCTGCCTCTCGGGGAGGCCGTCCGACAGCAGCCGCCAGCGTCTCCAGCGCATGCCTCGGACCCTGCGCCGTGACTCAGCGCCATCCTGCAGAGAAGCGCACGCCTGCTCGTGAGGTGTGCGTGCAAGGAATTCACGCAGCAGTAGTGAGACCAGAGGCAGCCTAACTGCGCGTGGACAGAGGACGGCTGGGAAGTAAATTAACTCGGGGTCGTCCACCTGGTGGGACACAATGTAGCCGCGTCAGAAAAAGGGGAGAAGGAGCCAAGTTCAGAACAAAGTGTGTAGCAGGCCGCTGCTCAAGTGGGAGGAAAGGGGGTAAATGTGAGTGAGTGTGAGAGGGTGTGTGCACATGTGGGGGTGTTTGCGAGGCTGTGTGAGGTGTGTATGTGTGACTGAGCCCCACTGTGTGTGTGGGATATGCACGTGTGCACTTGTAAGGATGTGTGTGAGGGTAATAGGTCTGAGCACGCATGTGTGAGCGTGATGGGTGTGAAGGTGAGCCTTCTGTGGTGAAGGTATATGTGTGTGTGAGTGTGCTGCGCGTGCACGTGTGAGGGTGAGTGTGTATATGTGTGCATGAGTGTGAGCGAGTCCGGGACCGGGCATGCATGTGCCCCGGGGAGCTCTGGAAGGAATCCCTGAGGTCTGGCCGAAGCATTTCCCATCAGGGAGTGGAGCTGGGAGATCGGGGAGGCAGAGGAGGGAGCCGACCTCTCCTGAATGACCTTTGGGACTATTTGAGCTTCATTTCATGGCAACATAATGTCTCCTTGAGGAGATAAATAAAATTAGAACCAAAATCAGAATCAAAAGTGTGGGACCCTTTGTGGGAGGTGGAGTGCCCCTCAAGGCTCCCCAAACACCAGCCATCACCTGAAAATGTCCTCGAGTCCCCAGGCCAGTGGGCCCAGGGGCCCAGGGAGGGAGGGAAACGTCTTACCCCCCCCCCCCCGTCACACCGACCCCTAGCCCCCGAGTCCATCCTGATAGCCGAGCCAGGGTCCTGAACGGGGACAGTCAGGGAAGCTTCCCCGACCATCCGCCAGCACCTGCAACGGTCTCCTCCTTTCCCGTGGGAAACGGGCAGAAAGGAATCTTTCTGCTTTTTCTTACTCTCAAGCAGGTTTCACCCGACTGTGATCTTTCTCAGAAACCAGTCTAGGTGTCACCGCGAGGAGAGAGGACGTGTGATGTTTGCCCGGCGCCTGGGAGCGGCTCCTTTCTATCTCGCAGTTACGCGTGCTCGCTTTTTTGCTTACGGCTTTTATTTAAAAACCGGAAAAAAAAATGAAGTGTCCCTCCCTGGTGGCTGTGTCTGGCTGCCGCCACTGCCTGCCTACAGCGTCTGCCTGGGGGAACGCAGTAGAGGGGTCGGAAATCCACACCAGCTCTGGAATGACACCCCCAGTCAATCTGGGGCCAGGGACCCTAGACCCCCAGAGAACAGGGGACCCCGAACCCCCTTCTCAGCAACGATGCCAGCTTTGGGCCGTGGGCAGGGGCCCCGTGGGCCAGGCCTGGGTCCCACCTGACCCTGCATCATAGAAAGAGACCATAAAATCTTCCTCTGGTCCCCGCTCTTGGCATCTTGGCCTGCCAGTCCCACCGCCACTCGGGAACCTGAATAAGATAGCCTGAGAGGAGACACACACCGATTCTCGGCAGGCCCTGAAACAGGCCACAGAGACCCCGGGTCTCCTCCCCGGGTCCCAGCGGCCGAAGTGCGCCTGAGGAGGGGGTGCTCAGGCCAATCACAGCAAAGCCTGGGCATGTGCCGGGCCAGCCATGGGGCTCGAGGAGGAGAGCCCCTCTGGGCGGCACTTGGGTTCCCGCCCAGGTGCCTACACTGGCAGTCCAGAGCCTTGCCTGCTCATGAGCTCACACAGGTGCACCACCAACTTGAAAAGAGATTCCCTTGACGTTGTTTCCATGTTTCCAGGGTGGCGGGCACACTCCCAGGGCTGTCCCCACTGCACCATGAAGACACGGGGGGCCAACGGCACTCCTGGACACGCACGCAGCCGGTCACTGACGTCCACCAGACTCCACTGGTCTCCGACGCCAGCAGCTTTCCCGGAGGGGGACAGCCTGGTCTCCCTCAGGGGGTTTGGGCAGGAGCCCCCACTGCAGTGCCCACGTGGGGCGGGCGGGGCAGGGGAGAACCAGGGCAAACTGGGGCTCCATCTACAGGAGGAATGGCAGAAGACTGCCAGAAAATCCTGGAGTTTCAAGAGCAGAATGCTGAGATATTTTTAAATGTGAAATTCTCTCATTGGAAATATCGGTCATTCATTCTAACAGAAACACACAACAAAACCCCACCACGGGTCTGCCGGCCCCACACATTGCGAGGAGGGGCGGCTTTCAGAGGGCGGGGTGGCGCTGGGGGTTGGGGCGGACGAATGACCCTCCGTCGGGGACGTTTCTGGCCAGATCCTCATCTCGTGCTGCGGTCACACAGCAGCCTTGCAAACCCTTCCTGTGTGTTTGGTGCTGACTTCGTTAGGGGTTGACGTGTCTCGAGCAGCAAGCAAACACCCAACCTTCCCAGCCTCTGACAGCACGTGACCACGCTCACCCAATCAGAAGCCTCTGCTGTGGACAGACCTCAGGGTGAGCGAGGGAAGCAAGAAAGGAGGCAGCGAATTCCAGGGGGGCGGCTTCAGGACACCACACCGCACATGCTGCCTGGTTTCCCAGGCCTGCCAGAGGTGCCCGCACTCCAGCGCATCCTGGACAAACTCCTCTAGCAAGGAAAGGAGCCAGGCTGGGTCCTGTGGTTTGCAGCCAGAATCCCTGACAGGCACGGCTGCCTCTGCCCAGCAGGGAGGAGCAGCCACCCAACATGCAGCTCAAGGCCTGGGTCATCTTTAGTTTCCAGAACCTCACCCCCGGCCCTACCCTTCCACTATGGTGGACTAGGCTGGTGATGGGGGGTGGCACTGAGCGGGAGGGCAGCGAGAGCGTGTGCTGTCCCCTCTGCTGGGGCCCTAGGGACAGGACCCGTGTTGTCACATAGGCCGGGTCACCAGGCTACACAGGAGGCTCCCAGACAAAGCCTCCCCCTGCCCGGTGCACTCTAAAAAGGGGGTCACAGGTGAGTGTCCTCCTGGCTGGACAGGGGGATGAAGGCCTGACTTCCGCCGCCTGCTCAGGCCCATGCAAGTCCCTGCGGGCCAACAGACCCAGGATCTGATTTGGTGACTGGCTCCCATTCTGAGTGCTGGCGAATAGAGAGGCAGGCTTCCCAGAGCCCTCAGAGCTGGCGGAGGCCCCCGCGTTTGGTGGGTGGCTGGTTTCGCTTTCAGAGTGAGTGAGACACGGCCCGTGTGAGTCCTCCCACCGCATACCCACCACGGCGGGGCTGAACCAGGTCAGAGTGCACTGTTTACCAAATCCTGGTTCCTTCTTGGGGGGTGACCCCCTGCCAGCACTCCCACCTGCCCGGTTTCTCTGTGCTTCCTCACATTCTGCCCAGCAGTCAAACCACCGACACCCCCACCCCCAACACCTGGCCGTAGATGGGAACACTCATTTCTCTCCTTCGGTTCTTCTGCGTTTTGGCCCCACCACCCTTCTCGGGCCCCAGGCTCCTCCCAGGGGACACGTGCCCTGGTTGGGAGTCAAGAGACTTGAGTTTCAGTCCCAGCAGGGCCACCAGCTCAGCAGTCCCATGTCCCTCCCTGCAGTAATCACTGTGCCGGGGCTACGGACCACAGGAAAGGCCTATGGCAAACTTGAGCCAAACAGAACTAGCTAGAAGGATCTGGAGAGGTTCACAGGTTCTGGACACAGATGCAGACCCGACCTCGGGAGGCACAGACTCCAGGCCTAGCTGCAAAGACCCCTGCAAGGCCCCATCTCCAGCTGTCTCCCGGCTTTACTCCACTAGAAGTCAGAATCTCGTTGGCTGCGATGGGGTGGAAGGTCCCCCCCGCCCCCTCCGCTGGCTAGAGAAGAGGGGACACTTGGACTGCAGCTCGGCCAAGATCTCACCTCGTACCAGAAGGTAGATCTCCAAAGAGAAAGAGGTGCGGCTGCCCAAAACAGAAGGCCAGAGGGTGCCCAGCAAGCCACAGCCCGAGGGGCCAGGCCTCCCTGTGTGGGCCCAAGACCCTGAAAGTTCTCCCAGGAAGTGCCTGCTCTCATGACAAGCATCGGAACTCGGCACCCTGCTCCCTCAGAAGAGGAGGGGCTCTTCTCAGCCCTCAGGGGGGCTCCCGGCACGAGGAGGCCTTGAACTCCCCCTCTATTTAGGAGGGAGCCAGACAAGGGCAGGGCTGCCACCTGAGTGGGCAAGAGGGCAAGTTCACTTCCACCCCCAACGTGGGGCTTGCACCAGTGACCTTGACCTCACAGGCCACCCAGAGCTCATGAGCCAACCCGAAAGCAGCAGAAGGTGAAGAGTCCCAGGCTGTGTCACCTCTCTTGGGGCAGAACCGGAGGAACGCTGTGACTAGCTTACTTTTTGGGGCTCGGAGCTGCTGTCCGGGAAATAACCTCAAACTGGAGCTCAGGCCGCAACCGCCTGCACCTGTCCGAAGGCTCTCGCCCACTCATAACTGAGGGAGGCGATTTGGGCTCCCAGACCACTCCCCACAGGCCACCACATGGGACCCCTCCAAATAAGCCCTGGAGGTGGAAGGTGGCCGTGGGACAGGTGCGAGGTGCAGAGCTGAGACACTGGCTCGGCCACTCAGCTTCCCCAACAGGGTACTCTCTCACACCCGGCCCTCAGTCCCTCCACTCCCCACCCCCACCTCCTTGACAGAATGCTGAAGAGCCTCGGCCGGCCGCACCCCAGCCGCACCCCAGCCCCAGCCCGGGCTCAGGGACCACACGGGGCCTGGCCAGCGCACCGGCGGCTGGAGGGGATGGAACAGGACATTTCGGTCGGGAGGATGTGGTTCAGGCCTGTGGTTCCAGCCCAGAAGTGCTACTGGAACTCTGGCTGAAGTCACCTGTGCCTTTCCTGCAGGAAACAGGGGGCGGCGAGAGCGGAGGGGGCGGGGGAAGCTGTGAGGTGTGTGGTTTCAGCTGTGAAACTCACACCACAGCAAGCCCGGACACTTGCTATGAGGGGGCTTCTGAGCCAGCCCTTGCCACCAGCCCTCTTCCTGTTTCCTTCTCAGCTCTCCCAAAATCACCCTCTGCCTGCCCCCAACACCTGTCCCTCCTTAGGACCCAGAACACCCAGGAGGTCAGACAGCCCACCTCAGAGAGGTCAGAGGCTACAGTGACACCAGGGCTCCAGAAAGCAAAGCACCATGAAGGATGGAGAGGGCAGAAAGTTCTAGAAGCCATAGCCTTCCCCGAGAGGTGCCAGGTAACATCTGCTAGCAACACTGCCCCCAGCCCTCACTGTGCACCGGGCCCTGTTCTAAGCACCTCACACCTACGGGCTCCCCACCCCCCAGGCGCGGGTCCAGCAGCGTCAGCCTCCCCCGGAGCTCGTCACACGTGCAGCCTCTCAGCTGCAGAATCTGCATTTTAACCAGGTCAGCAGGCGATCTGTGTGCACGAGGAGGTTTGAGAAGCCTCGGGTTCACTCATTTAATCCTGGCAGCAATGTTTTCGGGTCGTTACCCTTATCGTTCCATTCTACAGAAGAAGAAACCGAGGAGCAGAAAGGTTCCGTATCTTGCCTGAGCTCACTCAGGTGGTAAGCGCCAGGGCTGGGACTTGAACCCAGGCCATCTGGCTGCGAAAGACAGGCTCCTAACTGCCAGGCTGCTGGGTTTGCAATGAGAGAGCCGTGGGAATAACAGGCATGCCTGGCCGTTGGGTGCCTGTCCTGGCTGTATTGCTCCGGGCTTCCAGAACCTACTCTGGCCTTCCTAGCATTTCTCTGACCTCCCACCTCTCCGGGAAGAGTCTGAGTCACACTCCCCCAGGCATGGAAGGTAAGAACACGGAGAGGTCAGCACGTAGCATTTATCGGGCGCGGTATCCGCTCTGGGCTGAGAGCTCTGGCGGCCGAAGATGCTAGTCCAGGCACAGCCGCACTCGAGGGGTCCGGGGCCCAGCGGAGGAAACAGGAAATGGCACATGTGTGAGCACTGTGGCAGTAGCTCGAGGCTGCGTAAGGTGCTCAGACACACCCTGGGCAGTTGTCTCTGCAGAGCAGGCTTCTTGGAGGAGGAGGCTTTGAGCCAGACCTTGAAGGATGGACACTGGCTCACACATGGCAAGGGTCAGAGACCAGCCTGAGCCAAGGGGCAGAGGCCGCATGGACAAAGGCGTTAAGGAGGCCTGTGTGGCGTAAGCAGATGCCTGGAGCTTTAAACATCCCCAAGTCCAACCCTCACCTGATGCCCAGCTCCCTTCCACAGCATCTCACTCAGAGGGCCAGCCTCCCTTGGATTCGCCCTGTGACAGGAAGATCACTCCCCTACCCCTACCCCTCACCCCCGCCCAGAGGAGCAAGCCTATTCCCGCACTGGTGTACACGCAGGTGTGCCCAGCTGCTGACTGAGGGGTGAGGGACACCTCACATGCCCAAGGTCTCTGCTGCGCTGGACTGTCCGCTCTCTCTTAGGCCCGTGAAGCCCTGGCTCCGGGAAACACCACTGTTACTGAGAGTATGTCCGCAGGGGTCCTGCACGGCCAGCTCTCCCCACCCGGGGAAGCCACGGGGGGCGGGGGAACCCTCCACTGCACTGCAGGGACGGCACTAAAAAGGGGCCCTCTGCACCCGAGCCCCTTCCTGCCTGCGGAACCCCGACGCTGCTGTGTCCACACACAACGGCATGCCCCTCCAGGTGGTGGGCTCCTTTGAAGGCGCTGAGCACACGCGTGTTATGAATGGAGGCTGCCCCACACCCCGGGCCCATGGACGGTTAATCCCCACTGAAACCACCAGCGCTCCTTCACCGTGATTGCTACGTCAGAGACGCGGACACCCAGGCCCGGGGGGGAGGCCCACGGCTTGGCCGAGCTCTGCGCACCACACACAGGATCCCTCCGCCTCCCCCGCACCGCCCCCTCCCCCTCACCGCCCACCTCTTTGACACCTGCCTCAAGACACGACCCACAAAAGATGGTTGATAGCTGCTTTAAGAATACCGCAGTTGAGCCAAAGTGCGACAAGGCACAGTGACATGTGGGCCCAGAAGTCGCCACCAGAGGGCGATGCTGGCCTCTCCGCTGCCTCCACTCAGGGCCTGTTCCCGGGAGGGAGATGAGGCCTGGACAACCAGAGCCACCCAAACCCGACAGCAGCACCTTCTCCTCCTGGGAGTTCCAGGGACCCGCGTGGCCACGGGGCGGGGGGCGGGGGGCGGGGAGGGCGTGGCGACGCAGGAGAAGGCAGGGACTCTGGGTTCCAGGAAGAAAGTGTGAGGGGAGCCCGAGGAAGGAAAAGGCCAAGCCCAGGGACCTGCAAGCCCATCTCTTCTCTGCACAGAGGACGGGTCTGAGCTCAGAGGGGTGCAGCTGTCAGCCTCAGGTCACACAGCGGGGAGGGGCTTGAACTCAGACCTCCAGCCTTCCAGAACCCTTCATCCCAGCTCACATCCAGATAGAGTGGGGAACTTAACTCAGGCGATTCCTCTTCCTTTAGCTGGTGCCAGTCAGAAATGAGTCTGCCCCCTTCTCCCGGCCCGACTGTCGAGGCTTCTGAAACAGCCGCTGGCCCCAGCCCTCTGTTCCTCCTGCATCGCTTTCCCTTAGCGATGGTCATGGTGTCCACCCCTACCTGCAGTGCAAAACAAAACAAAACAATACAAAGTAAAACAGCGACCCCTGGGCCTCGCTTAGCTGGAGCATACAGGGAAGGTCTCCTCACACCCCCCAAACTCCCCAAATTCCAGGACTCCTATTCACCCAGCCAACAGGCAGTGCCTTCTGCTTCCCAAATCCCAGGAACAGGACCCAGGCTGGGCCCCTGGGGCTGGGGCCTCCGGTGGAGCCATCAACCACCCTGGCCACCAGGGGGCAGGGTAGAGAGACGGGCGCTGGGTGGGGAGGTGGATGGTGGTGGGGTGAGGGGTGTCAGGGAAAGGTCGTTGAGCCTGGGGACCACACTGGGGGTACCTCCTTCACAAGGCCCTGCCCCCACCAAGCCTGTTGGGACTCCCTCCCAAGGTCCTGAGGGACTCAAAGACCTCAGTCTCCTATGAATGGCAGTCGTGATGGTGGCAGATGCTCTGGGGAACATCCTTTCATCACCGAGTGCTGCAGTTTTAGTGAAAGCCTTGTTCTGTAAAAATTGAAATGGTAACATCCGCCAATTTCCACAGTGGAAGCACTGCCACCATGGCCAATTCCAAGCCAACACCCTGCGTCTCTGAAGGCGGAGTCTGGAGCAGACACACACAGTTGGCCCTCACCAGTCCGAACCAGCGGTTCGGCACACCCCGCTGGCGGAGGGTGTCAAGGCCCAAGGGCGCGAGCTCCCCATAAACTCCTGCAAAGGTCCTGCCTGTCCCAAGACCTGCCAGAAGAGCCTGAGGAGGCACGGCGTCCCCAGCCATCCCCTGAGAAATAGCAGCTCAGGGGTGATGCTTCTTAGAAAGGCCTGGGTCTGAATCCTGGGTCCACCTCTGACCCAATGACCTGAAACTCCTTCTGGTGCTGCCCATCGAATGGACCCAAATCCCAGGTCCTGGTAACCTGGCTCCTTCCTGCCTCCCGGCCTTCGTTCAGTTCCTGGGAAGTGCTGAGTAGGGTCCTCCCTCCAGGCCTGTGCCTGTGCTGACCCCTCCACCCTCCGGGTCTCAGCTGACCCCCCTCTTCCTCCCCCACTTCCAAATTAGCTTCTCCCATGATGCCTTGGGAGCTCTTACTCTGAACTGAAGTCCCAGTGGGGCATCCGTTTCCCCCACCAGACTCCCGGCCGCGTGAGGGCAGGGACCGGACCATGTGGGCGTCTCGCCCCGGGCCTAGCACAGAGCAGAGCCTGTGCAACAGGCGGTCAGTCCGCACTGGGTGAATGAACGAACACACGACACGTGGAGGGAATTCTCCAGTCTCTCTGCACTTGACAGTTTCTTCTACAAGTGAGTGAAGTGTCTGCCTTACAATAACATTGGGCACACAAGAGCGCCTACTGCGTGCCAGGCTTTCACAGATACCTACTTCTTCAGTCCCCACAACAGTCCTGCGGGGCAGATGCTGCTACTGTCACCCCCTTTCCCGGGTGAGGGAGGTGAGGCTCAGAGAGGTCAGGTCGCCAGTCCTCCTTTACCTGGTTAGACGTGAACCCAGGCAGGGCCTCTCCAGCGGCCCCCATCGAACTCAAGTAAGCTCCCCAGCAGGTGTGGGCACCTGAGATTCAGAGGGGCCATCCTCTCTCCCCAGGCAGAACACCTGGGGAGACAGCAGAGGCCCCAAGGCAGCAATGGCCACATGCTGGATCCAGGCGGATGGGACTGGGCTCAGACAGCGCTCTGGGGACACAGAATTCATGAGGTGAGCGCCCAGGCAGAGGGGACCTGCCATCCTCTGGGCCCCATGAGGGATGAAGGCTGGGACGCTCTGCAGGAATGAGGGCAATTCCACAGGTAAGTGGGCAGAACCAGGAGCCCAGGGCGGATGGGACATTGACAAACTCAGGACATGACATGATGTCACATGGACGTGCTGCACCAGGCGACTCCTGCCCACTGCCGGGGAGGGGCACTGCATGCAGCCCCCACCCCCAGAACCCCACCTGGCCAGAGGCACATTCCTCTGATGTCTGCAGAAAGGAAGTGCCTAATGCAAGTCAAGTTGAGGCATGGAGAAATAAACAGGCTCTATTTCACGTAGGTCTGAGTTTGTGATGTCAGCTCATCGCCTCCAGTGGTGAAAGGCAGTCAGCCAGACGAAGACTGGCCACCTGCACCCCCAGCCCACGCTGCCACCCTGCAGAGCGTCCCCTGGCTCCTCGGTGTGCCTGGACCCCAGTCACCACTTCCTCCCGCCCACACCACCATCCCGACCCTGCCCTGCAATCCCAGCCCCGCCCCCCACGCCGTCCTGCTGGGTTGGCCAGCCACAGGCTCCCAGCCCTGCGGCTTGGCCCTGCTCACTCCTGACTCGTGTAGTGGAAATCCCTCCTTCCTCTTTGGCTCCTGGCCGCTGCTGGCCCCGCCCACAATGTTCTTGCCATCCTGGCCCCGCCCACAATGTTCTTGCCGTCAGTTTCTGGTCGTGTGGAGTTTCTGCCCGTGTTCTTCCCTTCCTCCAGAGGTATACGTGGCAGTATGTGGCTACTGGGAGGGGCCTGGAACTGGCGAGAGGAGGGGGAGCCAGGTCTGGCTTCAACTCCTGGCTCTTGCTTCCTGCCGCTGCTCGGCACAGCCTTTCACCTGACAAACGCCCTTTTGAGCACCCACTGTGTGCTGTGTGCCACCACCAAGAATGCACGAAACCCCATCACACTCCTCACTCGGAAAAAAACGAGACTGGCAGGGAGGCAGGGACAAGCCCAGGTCACACATTGCCTGCAACAAAATCATGACGCCTGTCCTGAGCCAGGAGCCGTTTTAAAGAAATGTGGATCCGGGATCCGAAGCCCCTGGCGGGGCTCCAGAGCCCCACTCACTGAAATTTGAGCATCTCTGAAAATGCTGGCCTGGTCTCATGCACTTTATATTTTCCAGAACAATCAGCAGTAATTGCACCTTTTCTGCCCCATAGTTAGTCCAGAGGTTCTAATTTGAGGATTTGAAAATACAATCATTGATACAGCCTCAAGTACCCCCAAAGGCCTCAATGGGGCAGAAGCAGGGAGATTTTCAATTCGATGGGCAGGTCAGGATAGTGGTGGGGGTCCTGCGAGGACAGAGGAATTACCCAGCATCCTCCAGTCCTCGAGTCAATCAAGGACTCCCGGGTGGACAGAGCTGGCCCAGGAGTCTGCCTCCTGCTCCCAGCCCTGCCCCCTCCCACTGTTGGGGAAAAGTGTTACGGGAGCAGTACTGCTTGGTAGATGCTGGACCCAAGCTGGACCCCCAGCTGGCTACTCTTCCCACCCCTCTGCTACTAAATCTCTTGCCTCCTTTGAAGTCCAGTGGGGACATGGCCGTCTCCCCCAGGATGACATTCACAATTCACCAGTTTCCAGGGGTTGTTCTGCGTACTCCCCTGGACCACAGCCCAGCCTGCTGCCTCCAGCCTCGCCCTCCAGAACCCACGCTCCACCTGGCCGCCAGGGTGACCTGCCTCTTGAGTCAGCTCTAACCAGTGACTGCACTGCTCACAGTCCTCCAGCAGCTCCCCAGCACCGAGTAGTTCAAGTCCAGAGTTAGCCTGATATTTCAGGCCTTTCACAGCTACCTTTCCAGTCTCAAACCTCCTCCACATAGCAGACACTGAACTGGTTCCACTAATTCCAGAGCACACTGGCTGCCCAAGTGATGGAGGGACTGGTTTCTTGGTGGGTGAGGGGCCGATAGAGGGGAGCTCTGGGCAGCCTCAGTCTCTCTGGAGCTCTGCAGCTGGGCCTAGGGGACCAGGGGACCCAGGGGACCCAGGGGACCCAGGGGACCCAGGACCGGCTGCCCTCCCAAGGCAGAGCAGAAAGAACCAAGCCAGATTGCCAAGACATGCAACCTTTAATCACGCTGGCCAAGCAGGGCAGAATGCGGAAGGAAGGGCTGGGACATCGTGTAGCACCAGCCTTCGCACCTGGTCAGGCCCTGCTGACGTCACCCGCCACACAGCCGCGGTTCCCTCAGCTGCAAGCAAGCACCAGAGACCACCACCGGGCCCCTCTTCCCGGAGTCTGCATAAGCACCAACGGCCGGAGACCGCCTCACTCAGGGCAGAGGGTCAGGCCTCCCGAGTGGGGGAGAAAAAGGCTGAGGGCTGCCGGGCTGCCCCACCCTGGGAGTGGGAGAAAGGACAGAAAGCCTGATGTCCCTTCCTTGGCCTGGGCCTCTCTTGGCATCATGGCTCGGAGGAGGGTCCCCCCTGACCGACTGGAATGTGACCTGCTTCAGCCCCCAGACCTGCTGAGGGGTCCAAAGCCTGAGGCCTTCCGTCCTCACATTTCTAGATGCAGCACCAGGCCAGAGGGGACCCTGCTGGGGCTTCAGCACCTTAAAGCTTAGAGAACCGGTGACACTGGGCCAGTGAGGGGCCCGGAAGGGTCAGAGAGCACCTGGGGACAGGTATCGATGTCTGCCATTGGCTGGGAGCTTTGGAGAGCTGAGGCCCAGGAGGCTTTGGCAGGACAGGCCGAGCAAGGTCTTAACTGAGCCCAGGAGGGGCCAGGCAAAGGGTGCTGTGACCATGAGTTCTCGCAGGTGACCATACCAGCCGTATGGAAGCTAGGGGTCTGGGACCCCTCCCCCAGGGGCCCCTTCACCCCCAAATACCCCCAAGCCCTGAGTCCTCCCTTCACAGCACCCTAGCCCTGACCAAGGCCTCATCGGGGGTCTGCCTTAATGACAGGCACTGAGCAGGGATGAGAGTAGGCAGGGAACACCCCCACCTCGGGGACCCTGCCTCACCAGCCTTGGGGAGCTGTGGGTAGTGAGGGGCCACAGTGTCTGAATGCCCAGAACCCAGACGCGTGTGTGGAAAGAGCACCGTGCATCTCTGTGGGTCAGGCCTCAGAGCCCTGTGTCTCCCCGCCCGGCTGGACTGCGCCCTCACCGAGGACGGGGTCTGTGGCCCATCCACCCCGCCCCCCACCAGGGCCTGGCACAGAGTGCGCGCTGGTTCCGTCAGTGTTGGATGAATGACTTAATGAGTGGCTGCCCAGGCAGGGGGGCAGACGAGAGTGAGAGATAGTGAGGGAGGGGGAGGGAGGGGCAAGAGGACGGTGGGGGGGAGGTCCTAGAGAAATGAGAATGTTTAAGGATGTTGGGATGATTCGAGAATGTTTAGAAGATTCCAGAAGGTTCAGGAAGTACTAGAATGTTGCAAAAGTTCTAGAAGCTTGTTACTCCAGTGGGGTCCACAGACCCAGTGGCATGAGTGGCACCAGGAACTCATTGGAAATGCAGAATCCTGGCGCACTCCGTGTCTGCTGGGTCAGGACCTGCCTCGGAGCCTGATCCCTAGGTGATGCTCGGGCACATTCAAGTTTGGAAATTGCTGGTGTAAAAGGCTGGGAAAGTTCTAGAATGTTTAGGTTAGAAGGCTTCTTAAAATATGCCCAAGAGAGGAGAGCAGTAGAAACAGAGGGAAAGAAGGAAGAAGAGGGGTACCCAGAATGCCGCTCTACGGGCCCACTTTACAGAGGGGCACACTGAGGCCCTGCCGAGGATGGGACCTGCCCTGGCTGCCACCCCCCAGCACCAGAGCTGCCCGGCTGGAGGCACTAATCGTCCTCAGGCTTGATGAGGTGGCCACTGAAGGTGATGTAGGTGTCGACGTCGTCGCTGTAGATGGCGTTCTCACGCTCGCGCTTGAAGAGCCGTGCCCAGACGCGGTCGCCGGGCGCCAGGGCCAGCATCACGCTCTGGCTCTGCATGATGCTGCGGTCGCTGGGCTGCGCGTACAGGATGACGGCCGCCTCCTCGTTGTGCATGACATGCACATAGGTCTCCTTGAAGTTCCAGCTGTGCACGTTGAGGCTGAAGAAGTAGAGGCCATGTAGAGGGGCGACAAAGTGGCCGGCGGCCATGTCGAAGTGTGCGTCCGGGTTGACGAAGACAGTGTCGAAGAGCAGCGGCTGGAAGCCCTCACTGCTGTGCAGGGCCGTCTTCCGGCCCACTGAGAAGGCTGAGAAGCGAGTCTGGCACGGGCTGCCAGGGCTGCCCGCCTGCCCCTTGTCGCCCTTGCTGCCCTGGGGTCCTCGCTCTCCCCGGGGACCCTCCCTGCCCAGCTTCCCAGGCGTGCCCAGTAGGCCTCGGTCCCCTTTGTCACCTGTGGGAACAAGGGAGAAGTCAGGGCAGGCCCCAGAGCAGCCGGGCCTAACAAAGAGGGGTACCCGCACTTGTTTGCGGAGGGTTCTGCCCCTGCCCAGAGAAGAAGCCAGCATTTATTGAGCACCTACTACATGCTAGGCAGTTCCTCCCTGTATGCCCTTCTAAAGAAGACACCACAGTTGTCTCACAGAGAGCTTAAGTGACCACCCAGGGTCATGCGGCTCAGGAGCAGGAGACACAGGACTCCAACTGCACAGTCCCACCTATTCCCAACCCCCACCCCCCTCTCGGGCAGTGAAGATCCTACGGCGGCTCTGGGAGGCCAGGCCCTCACTGTGCGCAGTGGGAGGCGGGCCTCACTGTGCGCAGCCGCACTGCAGTGGGGAGGCAGGAATGCCAGGAGCACTTTGCCTTTCTGACCCAGAGAAGGAACCAAGGAAATACCTCCGCACACCCGGAGGGAAACGCCCGGGTTAGGAGCCAGGCAGCCCTTGGTTGGCATTAGGCCCCACTGTGTGACCGGGTCATGTCCACCTCACAGGGGTGTCTGTGAGCCCTCCAGAAAGTGCGATGGGAGAGTGCGCTGAGAACTCTGCAAATTTGATTCTGCAAATACAAAGCAGGACGGTTCACCCAGCACTGCCCGATCTACCTCCGCCAGCCCCGGGGTCTGGCAGCACCAGCCCTGATCCCCCGGCAGACACCTGTCTGCTCAGCCCTTGCTCCAGGCTGACCTTGAACACGAGAAGCAGGTGGCTACTTAAGTCTTGAGGGACCTGATCCCAAATATTTCCCCACTGCTCGTCACGGAGCCGGAAGTCGCACCATGAGCCCCGCCCCTTTGAGTGAACAGCACTGCCCTGTGTTGCCCTGGGGCCCCTCTGACCTCGGCGACACTGGAAAGAGAGGAGGAACGGGCTGAAAGGACACAGGCCCTTGGGGGAGAAGCCTAGGGAGAAGGAGAAAGGGGGCCACAGCTCTGTGGAGGTCTGGCTCAACGGCTCCTTGGAGAGGTGACTGCCCCATCATGCGCCCCACACTTCACAGTGTTCGGAGCTCTTGCTTCACCCCGAGGGAGCAGGCGAAGGCAGTTACAGGAGAGGGTTACCTTCTCCTTCTTACCAACGAGGCAGGGAGCCCAGGGAGGGAGAGACCAGTCTGACCCATACAGCCAGGGCGCTGAAGACCTGGGCCTGGGGCCTGGGACGCGTGATGCCAGCCAGGCACCTTGTGCAACAGCAAGCTGCCCGTTCCCCCTGGCAGGCAGCTAAGCCTGGCCCAGGAGCAGCGGCGCAGGGTTGGGGGGAGGGTCGTGTGGGGAGACTGCCATCTGCAGCCAGGCGCCTGTCGACCTTATACGGAGGCTCTGTGGGCCTCGGGGACGCTCTGATTTATGAGGTGGTGGGGATAGGAGCACGAGGAAGGGAGGTGTCCTCACCTAGGAAATGCAAAGGCAGGAAGGTCTCAGACACCAGCCCACCGCTGGCTGTGGGGTGGGGTGGCCCTGTGGAGACTCTAGGGACAGATCCCATCTCTGCCTGACAACTGTGTGACCCCAGGAGAGCTCCTCCCTCTCAGAGGCTCAGCTCCTCCATCTGTAGACTGGGAGGGAGGAATGACAGGGTACCAACCCTGGGGCTGTGTGAGCACGAGTGGGAAGCTCAGGGTGCCGGGGGCCTGACCCCAGCCCAGGAGAGCACCAGGAGCTCCCTTCAGGTCTGACTCCTAACTTAGAGGACAAGGAGCCAGTGCTCACCGCGTGGCCCGCGTGGCCCTCTGCAGGTCTCTCTGCTTCCACCCTTGCCCCTGCCGTGGATTCCCCACAGCACGTTAGAGGGATCCATTTGAAACCTAAGTCAGATCAGGTCTCCCCTCTGCTCCAGCCTCCCCTGCTGCCCATCTCACTCAGAAGACAAACCCAAGTCTGATCTGGGCCCTATTTCATCTTTAATTTCAGCTCCTTCTGTTGCCCTTGCTCCTCAAAAACCCCAGACCCACCTCTACCCCAGGCCCTTTGCACCTGCTGTTCCCTCTGCCTGGAATGCTCTTTCCCAGAGACACATGGCTCCTCCCTCACCTTTTCAGTGAGAACTGACCACCCTGTTTGAGAGGCAGCCTGCCCCCATACCTGTACTCCTGATGTCCCTCACCCTGCTCCATCTTGTCATTTCCATGGTATTCATCACTGTCGAACCTTCTGTCTCATTAACTTGGGTAGTGTGTTCACTTCTGTCTGCCTCCCCCACTAGGATGGAAACTCAGTGGCAGTGGGTATCTCTGATTTGTTCATGCTCCAGCCCCAGAATGCAGAACAGCCCTGATACATAGTAGGTGCTCAATTAATGTGTGCATTAAAAAAAAAAGAGAGTCTGGAACAATTTTCTGTCCTGGTTTTTTGCTACTTCCTCCACCTAACCTCCACCAGGCCCAGGAAGAGACCCCCATGTCCTCCCTGTCCCTGCCCAGGCCAGTCCCACTGGGGCCACATGCGGGCACTCACCCTTCAGGATGGTGATGTTAATGTAGGGCCTGACCTCGGGCAACACGTACGGCAGGGTGGACGGAGAGACCGGGGACACGTCTGCAGCATCGGCGGGGGCCAGGTGGTCCTCAGAGTCAGAGTCACAGCACCATCGGCAGTGCCCAGGGGCATGTGAGGCCACAGCTTCCCCAGAGGTGGGCTCTTCCATGGGGACCCCAAACACCAAGAGAGGGAGCAGGAGCACTGCCCAAAGGACATCCGGGGCAGCTGTCCCCATGGCGACCTGGAGCAGGGAAGGAGGGACAGGAACTGTACTTTATTTACCCTCTCCCCGGGGCCCATGCCCAGCATATAACCCACAGCAAGGGAGGCGCTGACAGGCCTCAGGGAGGGAGCACCGCACCATCACTTCACAGACAAGAATGCTGAGGTCAACGCAGGGAAGCGAGGTCTTCAAGGTCACAGAGACCCGTGGCAGGGCAGGGCCTGCAGGCTGAGTCTCCCAGAAGGAGCCCAGTCCCCAGAGGCTCTGCCGCATGAGGGCCCCAAAGGAAGAGCCCCTCTAAAGAGAGTCCAGGCCAAGAGTGGAGAAGGCTGGGGGTGGGCGGCACGGTGGGGAGGGAGAAGCCCCAGCTGCCCCTGGGTCATAACCTAGGAGACTGTAAAATGCTCTTCCCACCCTCCCACCTCCCCTCCTACCTCCCTCTGGCTTATTTTCTAGCCATTGGCAGATGGGAGGTTCCCTGAGACAAACACAAGCACAGGCTTGCTCTTTAGGAGAGAGGACAAGGGGCTGACCCATGGTCTGGGGCACGAACACAATGGTCCTGACAAAGGAGCTAGGAAAGTCCGTTCATTCTAGCAGACAGGTAGCGAGTTCCATCAGAGAAAGCGGAGGGGGTTATTGTTCTATTGTTGAGCGGTCAGAAGTAGGTATGATGAGTCACAGGCTGCAGGCCACTGCGGACCTACGCGCGGTGCCTTTGCGCAAGGGTAGGGGAAGGTGCTCCCGGGGAGGGACAAATTAGAAACAAAAGAGAATGCTCCGCTGAGCGTAGGGCTCGGCAAGGGCTGGCGTCCTCGTGCAGTCCGCAACCTCCACAGTAACCTTACGCAGAAACCCTGCAGCGAAGCCTCAGGCGAGTCAAATCATTGGAAAGCGCTTGTGTCAATCATACTAGACCTGCCAATCAGCTGCCAAGGTGGCAAATTGGAATTAAGGGGCAGGACTAGGAAATCTGGAAAATTCAAAAGGATCAGCGAAGTACAAGGGTTTACAAGGATTTTTTCGGCCTTGGCCATAAAGAAGGGGTCCGGAGTTCCTGGAGAGGGGCAGGAAGTGGCCTGGACACCAGCCGCTGGAGACGGGCCGGGGCTGGGTGGGCAGGAAGCCGGGCAAAGGGCCTTTGAGGTGGTGGCAGGCTTTGGGGGCTGGCGCCGAGTTATCGCAGGATCGGAAACTCGGCTTTTGAAACTAGACTGGTTTTTACACTTCTGGCGTTTCTTTGTTTATTTCCTTTTTGTTCTCTAACATTTAGTACAATTCAAAAATATTTTTCTGTGGTTAATACATGTAGAGAAGGTAAAATTATTATTTTAAATGCCATCCTATCTCTGCTGAGTGCTGCAGTAAGAGCTAGGTTTTAAAGGGGCAGGAGCTCTCCCCTGAACACCTCCCCCTCCCTGCGGCTCAGGAGGAGCAAAAGGGAGGGGTGCCAGGCATCCTCCCCAGCCATCACCCCTCCTGGGGGGTGACCATTCCCCACCTCCTCTCTCCCCAGCCTGTCCAGTTTCCCAGTTCTCCTCAGTGAGATAGGTCAAATCCTCCCAGATCTACCCCCTCCCTGTCCAAGATGATTACCCTTGCCTTTTATTTGTAAATTACACATCACAGTGGTTTTGAGAAATGCAAGACTCCTGTTTTTCCTGGCCAGCATGTGACTTCTGGGGAAAGAAAGGTGAAGCCTCAGAGGCAGACTTGAAATCCCAGGACAGTTTACAAGCTGTGGGGCCCCGGGCTGGCATCTGCACCCTCGGGGCTTCCTGCTCCTCCGCATTCCCGGGGGGGTGACACCCCACCTCGCTCCCAGGTGGTACGGGATGATTTAAATACGGGGCAGTTGCCTGACTTGTAAAAAAGACTCAATAAAAAGTCTGTTCCTTCCTCCGCCCACTATGCCCTCTGCCCAGTGCCAACCCAGGGCAGTGCAAGGAGGACAGGCTCAGTTGGGGGTCTTTCTGTGGGCTCCAGCCAGGTGACATCAAAAGCTCTGAGGTGTGAACTGTGGCCTGGGGAGCAGGAAGCAGGAAGCAAAGTGGATTGAACAAAAGTAGTAACAAGGACAGCCAGCATCACTGACTGGCTGTGGGGGAGGGTGCCAGGCAGGGAGTGTGAGGGACAGAGCCATCAGGAGTGATGAGGGGGTCCCTGCTGCCTCCATTGGGCAGCTGGGATCTCTCTGGGGTGGGGGGCAGGGCAGGCCCTGCTGAGTGCCCCAGCAGCGTTAGTGGGCACAAGCTGGGACAGCAGAGGGCAGCCAGCCCTTCACCAGGAGCTCAGGTCTTCCTCAGGGGAAGGGAGAGCATGGAGGGGCTGGCCCGGGGGGTGGTGGGGGGTGGTGGTAAAGCAGAGCCAGAGAGGAGTCCAGGAAGAGGAGGGAGGAGTGGAATTCCAGAGCGTGACCCCAGCCTCCTGGGTGGGCGCCCAGCCCTGCGTGGGACACGCAGGACCTGCATCACTCACCCTGACTCCTGCAGCCTCGCCCAGCGCCTCACGGACACGGGCCTCGGGTCAGCCTCTGGCTCCTAGGCCCATGTCTGCAGTAATAGCTTGTTGCTGGCCCAGACCCCCAGGCCCGGCGGAGGAGGGCGGGAGGCAGGGCCAGAGGGAGGAGAGAGGGACGGAGGGCGGAGGGAGAGGGCTGAGCTGGCTTCCCACTTCCCCTCCTCCCTGCTCCCTCCCCTCCAGCCTCTGGGTTCTGCCGAGCTCATGGGAGCTCTGGATTTCCTTTGCTTAACTCTTTGGTGGTCCGGTGGGGTCTTGCTGGACTCAGAGGCCCAATAAAGTCAGAGCCAGAAGGGATCTGAGGCCCCTGTTGTGCTGGCAGGGAAATCGAGGTGGGGAGGGGCAGGAACTCCCTGTAAGTTGCTCGGGACAGGGAGGCAGCTCCGAAACCCTGCTGCCAGGGGCCTCCAGCTTAGGCTGGACAGTGGAGAGGGCACGGGCTCCAGCGCAGCAGCCTCAGGTTCAAATCCTGGCACTACCAGGCAGTAGTAAGTGACATCCTAGGTGCCTATAGAACTCCAGTCCCCGGCCCCATCCCTGCCAGTCACTGGGGAGGCTCAGTCAAGGTTTGTCGAGTAAACGTATTACCTGCAGGGATTCCAGGGGGCAGCCAGGTCAAAACCCCACCCCGTGGATGCCAAAGTCGTCCTCCTCTGCCCCGAATTTTGCCATGATTGATTCATCCTCCTGGCCTTCTAGAGCCCGTGCCCCTGTGGAAGTGACCCCAGAAGTTCACAGGAGGGCAACCTATATAGTGTGCCCCGGGGTCTGGGCAGGGTCCTCCCACTCAGCTTCCCCCTGGTCAGGCTGCAGGAGGTTTAGACAGGCCACAGCCCGGATTCTCTGTGGCCAGAGAGCCCTGGGCAAAGGCACTCGAGTATCCCCTGCCCTCCAGCACCCTGTCCCTCAGCATTTGTTGAGCACTTACTGCCTGGGCTGGGCCCCTTCTGTGCAGGGGCTTCCGGTAGCCAAAGGGTCCTCCCTCCATTATTTTCAGGAATCCTACCCCAGCCTGGGGAAAGGGAGCTGATGTGACTTGCCCAAGGTCACACAGCTAGTGAAGAGGACTGCTGCTCTACAGAGAGGAGTGGGCTCCTTCCCACTGGAGTTCCCTCGGCGGGCGTGGCGGTGGGCAAAGGCTGCCGTTCAGGGTCTGGCCCCTGGCAAGGGAGAGGTGGTGACATTGTCACCCTCAGGAGGTGCAGGAGTGCAGGGATCTGATGGGGGTTTAGTGAAACCTGGGGTTCAGAGCCAGAAACCCATCCAGCCCCCACTCACAGGCGGGCAAGGTGTGCAGGACTAACAGCCACTGGGCTGTGTGTCCTGGGCAAGCTCTCATCTCTGGGCCTGTTTTCCTACTGGTTTGGGGGATAACCCAACAGCAGACTATCCTGGCCTGGAACGACCCTTAGAGATGATCTAATCCAGTTCCTCAACCTGTCCCACAGGGAGGACAAGCCCTTGGCTCAAGGTCACACTGCAGACGAGAGTCCAAGCGGGATGAGCGCCAGACTCCCCAACATCTGGCTTTGCTGCTTCTCCCTCCCAAGCCCACTCGGGGTCCCCCTAGGCCTATTCAGGGGTCCGTGGGGCCGGAAGGAAAGCAGATGGAAGGGCTCTGGCCGATGGGAACGCTATCAGGTCCACACTGGCTGTGGCCTCCGTGTGGCCCTGCCCCCGGCAGCGTTCCCAGGGCACACAGCCAGGGCTGCGGAGGGAAGGAGCCGATGGGAACCACCCTCCCTGCTCTGCTGCCACCAGGAAAAGAGCTGAGTCAGCAGCACTGGAGTGGGACGCAGCTGGCTGCCTCTGGCTTAGAAAACCTAGCATCTGAGAAGAGGGGGAAGGGAAGGAAAAGTGGGTGGGGCATGGGGAGAAGCAGGCTGGGGACACAGGGGTGGTTTTGTCTGGGCTTCTTATGTGGCCAGCACTGGGCTCCATGCCCATTCGACTGCCCCTCTGCAGGGGAGACTGCTCATCCCACTTAACAGGTGGGGAGGCTGACCCTGGGAAAGGCACCTGACTTACCAGGTTCTAAGGCCAGCTCCTTTAGCCCCATAAATGCCCCCAGAAAAGGGCCCCTTGTCCGCCTGGGTGCAGCACAATTGGCTGCGCCCAGGGCAGACAAGAGAGCAGAAATCCTTTACTATTTTTCCTTCCACTCTCATATGCAGCGTGCCTGAAAGCCCTCCGTTTGCACATCACCCCTGGGTTCCCAGCCAAGCCCAGGGTCTCCCGGGCAGGCCAGGTACCTCGGAAATGGAGCTCCGGCCCTGGGGCAGACAAAGCTGGGCCATGTCTCAGCTCCACCGCCTTCTCCAAGTGCGACCTTGGGCATGTCTCCCTGCCTCTGGGCTTAGGGTAAGTGAGGAAGCCAAGGCCACCTGACAGCCTGGTGGGACACCCAGTGGGTGCTTCTCCTTGTTAAACTCTGGGTGTGGGGAGGGGCTGAGCCCTTCTCCTCATGCACACAGATGAGGAAAGTGAGGCGCAGACTCACTGACTCCGAACCCAGCTCTTAGCCACGTTCACCTTCCAGCCCAGGGTCGGGAGGTGTAAAAATAGTGACGTCACAAAGCCGTGGGAACCCTGCGTGTATTTAAAAAATAAGACGTGTGCCTGCTCAACAGGGAGAGGGATCCCGACGAGTCCTGGAATCAGCGGTGAGAGTTGTGACTGGCAAGTCCCTGATCCAGTTGTTTAAGGACGGTAACCAATTAAGAAACCAAACAAAGGAAACCGTGAGCGCCACCAAGTGGGGAGAGGATGGTTGCGTCTGGCGGCCTGAGATGCTCCCATCCAACCTGGCACCCACCCCACAGCACCCATCCCATCCCCTTCTCAGGCAGCTAAGGGCGTAGGGGAGAGGAGAGAGAGGATGCGGAGCCCACTGAGAGGCGCTGGGGGCTGGCTGGGGCGCCCATCCCCTCACTTGCTCTTCCAAACCCCACTCTCCACAAAGTGGGCAGAGGGCCCAATGGGACCCTCCGGCTCCAACCAGCGCAGGCGCTCACTGGGCTTCCGAGTTCCACGGAGTCCCTCCTTTGACTAGCTGGGTGGACTTCACTCTGGACTCCGTTTCTCCATCCTGGGCTTTCTGCAACCCATGACTGATCCTTCCTAAAGGTGTTAATCCGAACCAGAGGACTTGTCCCACTTCAGAAGGGGAAACTGAATCCCCAAGAGGCCCGAAGAAGGAAAGAGCCAGCCAGCACCGTCCCAGGCCCACTGGACTCTGTTCTTTGTTAGAGAAGGGGAAACTGAGGCTTTGGGAAACGGGGGGGGGGGGGCAGCATCTGGCTCCCTCCCTGTCGCCGATTAGCGACAGCGCTCATCTTCCCCGACTCTCCGCAGAATTGAGGGAAACCCTCCGCCCCCACCCCAGGCCCAGGGAGCCCCTCCATCGCCACCCGCTCCATTCTCAAGCACTTGGAAAAGACTGCCACCGTTCGCGGCCCTGCTCAGCACTGCTCAGGGCCCGGCTAATCCCGACCCCCGCGGCGTGCACATCCGCTGGCGCGAAAACCGAGACGCGTCTCCGCTCCGGCCTCGGAGCCTCAGTCCGGACAGCCGGACGCGCAGGGGTGAGGGAGGAACGGCTTTGGCGTCGGGGAGGGCCCTTTGCGCGTCGAGCGGTGAGCGGAGCCGAACAGAACCGAACAAAGCCGAGCTTGGACGAGCAGAGCCCAGGGCTTCCGAGAGTTGCCGAGGCTAGCCGAACAGAGACGAGCCCAGTGAGCCTGACCGAACATTGCCGAGTCTGACCGAATGGATCCGAGTGGGGCCGAATAGAGCCGAGTCCGCCAGAAAGGAGCAGCGGTGTGCTGGAGGCCCCCGGCGCCCCCTGCGGGACACAGAGCGCAGGATCCCGCCACAGTCCTGTGAGATGGGGCTCTGGAGCCCATTTTGTGGATAAGAAGACTGAGGCTCCAGGAGGTTCTCAGGCTAACCTAAAGGCACTCAGATCTAAGAAGTGGCAACGCTGGGGCTGGAACGCAGTTGTGTGGCCAAGAGCTTACTTGCCACTTTGCTTTGTATTGCGTTTGCTTTGTCCTCCTCGTCATTGCGGCCACTTGATTATGGCCAGAGAGGAGAGACCCGCCCTGCGTGAAGAGCAGACAGAGCCCCCTCTTCTCACAGATGGGGAAACCAAACAGGCTCCAGGCTGTTGACCGAGTGCCACAGGGCCAGCGGTTCCTGTGTGCAAATATTGACATATTTCCTGGTCATTAAAGCAGAGAGCAGGATGGAGTGGCCATGTCCTGCAGGTCCCCCGTCCGCACCTTTATCAAGATGGCTGTGGAGGACATGGGCTTCTGGCTCCTACAGGCTGCGTCCCCAAATGCGTGAGGTGTCTGGGGCCCTGGAGAATGCCAGGTGTGGCCTGGATGCTTTTTTGACCCTGTGAAAGAGTGAAGGCTGGTCTTGCCCTCCACACTCACGCACGAACGTGAGTGTGTGCCTGTAGTTCACCCCCGTGTGCACACTGCCCAGACCCGCCAAGGCTGCGGGACTTGCTGGAGAGTGGCTGGGCCTGCATTGGGCGACTGAGGTGCCCTGGGGCCTGGGCTGCCCCTCATACCTGTTAGGTCTTGCTGAGGGCTTTGTCCGTCACTGCCCAGCAGCCACCAAGGAGCTGGCGCCAGTGGTCTCAGGTTCTCTCCACCCCAGCAGCACTCCTGGCACCCCAGCCCTCATTTTTGCAGTTTTAAAAAACTATAGCATGGGACTGGGGGCTAGGAAAGCCAGGTTCTTGCTCCTGTCTCTGGTGCTGTGACCCTGGGCAAGTCACAAGACCTACACAGGCCTCACTGTCTTCAGCTGTGAAACGGACCTCAGAGCTGTTCTTGGTACCTGGGACGGATGTCTCCCATGCCTCCTTCCCTGTGCACAAACTCCCTCTTTAAACACAGCAGGACTATCACCCTCCTGAGGAGACGCCCACCCCCACCCATGGAGGGGTTTGTGCTTCTGCTGGGACCGCTTCTCAGGTTTACTGAACACACGGCACCTACAATGCATCAGGCACTGTTCTAAGCTGTTTATAAATACGAACTCATTTAAACCTCCTAACAATAGAGACATCTGCTCTCATCCTCATCTCGTAGAAGAGGAAACTGAGGCACAGAAAGCTTGATGAGCTGGCCGAAAGGCAAACAGGTAATGAATGGATGAGATGGGATTCGCACCCAAGCAGTTCCAGATTGGAGGCGGGGGAGGCGGCGCTTGGAAACTGCCTCTTTCTCTCTTATCTCGGCTCCTGAAAGACCGGCCTTGTACTTCTCTGCTCTCAGCTGCTTGCTCTTGTCAGCTGCCCCATCAATATACACTCGCTGAAGGAAAGAATGAACCAGTCAGTCCATCGGCCCTCCGGAGTCAGGAGTCGGGGGGCCGCTGCCTCTGTTCTGCAGGCAGGGCATTGTCCTCGTTTGCAAAGGCTACTGTAACAAAGCACCACAGCATAAATGGCTTCAGCAACAGGAATTTATTTGCTCTCAGCTCTGGAGGCTGGAAGTCCAAGATCAAGGTGGCAGGCAGGGTTGCTTCCTTCTGAGAGGGGCCCCAGGCCTCTCTCCCAGCTCCCCGCGGTTTGCCGGCACCCTTTGGTGTTCGCCGGCTTGTAGAAGCTTCGCCACAGCCTTCTCCCTGTGAGTAGGCCGGCATCTAAATCTTTCTTAAGAACACCGGCCCTGTTAGATCGGGGCGCACCCCGCTGCAGTAGGACCCCATCCTAACCACTTACACCTGCACCCTTGCGATTCTAGCCTCCTTTGGAGTTTATTTCCAAATAAGGCCATGTCCCAGGTACTGGAGGTTAGGACTTCAACGTATGAATTGAGGGCTGGGGACAATTCAACCTACCACAGGAATTAGTCTCCTGGGAGGTCCTGTCTGGCACCATCTCTGTCCCTGAATTGGGCCTCACTCTATTCCCTGCAGGCCTGCAGCCTCCAGGCCTCAGTGCAGCCCTCTGCTCCTGGTGCAGCCCCCTGCTCCCGGTGCAGCCCCTGCCACTGACCCTCCCCACAGTTCTGCTCCCCCAGAGCAAGCTTCGCTCCCCTCCCCACTGGACAGTGATAGATACACTTACTTGTGTGGCTGCCTATGAGTGCCAAGAGTACAAGAATCGGGTCTGTTTCCTTCTGATGCACCCCCAGTCCAGGGCCAGGAAATTTTTGCGAACTTAGTGAACTGTGCCCAGAGAGGTGACGTGAACGGCCCAGAGCCACACAGGAGGTTCATGGCAGAGTGGGCCTAGGGCCCAGGCCTCCCGACTTCAGGTCCTGTGACTTTTAGAGGATGCAGTGCCCTCACAGCTGGACTCCCCAGGGTCTGCCAGTGATGGGGGAGCACGCCGAGACCTTGGTGGAACCACGGCCCTGCACAACTCCAGGGAGAGCCCTTCACATTACTGCCTGTGGTTCTCACAGTTTCAGTGTTTCCTTCTGTGTCTGTGGAGCCCAGGCTGGCCCCTTCCCAAGGGACAGTGGCCTCTGCCTCTCCAATCCCTTGTAGGTGAGGAGGCCCTGAAGCCACCCCGTCTGCAGGCCCTAAGGACCCCCAGCTCCCCTCCTCTCCTGCTCACACTGATGCATGAAGTCCCGTCTAGAACATGTTGGCCATGGGCTTTTGCCTGGCAACCACCTCTGAGAGACAAGTTCAAGGGGGTTCTTGAGTCTGAGCGTGTGGATGTCTGGAGAAGAGGACTCAGTAAGGAGGGTCATCACCACCCCTTCCTGCGCACTCAGCCTCACAGCCCTGGAGCCACCCCTCACCCTGTGGTCCCTGTGGTTCCGTAGCCACAGATTCCAGCCCCAAACCTCCATACAAGTTCCCTTTGCCCCCCTGCTTCTCTCCACTTCCTGTTTATTCAGGGTCACCACCTTTTACAAATCCAAAGAAGGCTAGAGTCACAATGGGCAAATCGCCCCCTGGAGTTGTGAAATGGAATTCTCCCATTCATTCATTTAGTCCAAATACTCCCCTGAAGGGCTCAGTGCTGCCAGGCCCTGGAAACACAGATGCATCGGGAACAGTCCCTGCCTGGAGGGGCAAGGCTGGTGGGACCCCCCACATACACACACGTGCACATAAGCATGCACAGACAGCGACACATGGTGTGGTGGGGAACCCGGGGGGCTGTGGGGTTCAGTAGCAGGAGGCAGGACCCTGGCCTGGGCACCACCCCCACCCAGCACTCGCCCCCATGGATACAGCCGAGATGCCCTGAGCACCTACTGTGCACCCGAACTGTGTTAACATCCTCACCCCTGCCCCAGCCTGCTATTGCTGTGGCCTGGCTGCCCCCCATGGCCGCTGCAGCCTGTCCCCCACCCAACTCCTACCCCATCGGTCAGGCCAGACTCTTCACCACAGAGTCCTTGCTTCTCTCTGGCTGGAAGGGTGGTCACATCACCCACACCTGGCCGGTCATGGCACTCTATCACCTTGTCTGTGGTTATTGTCCCGAGGGGCCACCACGTGACCCAGTTTGAACCAATCGGCTTCCTTCCGTGAGATTTGAGATTTGGACTCAGGAAGAGAGTATATCTACTGCTTTTTCACCAAGATCTGTAGGAGTGCAGGGTGAGGAGTGTCAGCCGTGCTCCTCAGAGGAGCGGGGCTCCGGGAGGCTGGACGTGATGTGGAGCTGAGAGAGGGGTACAGGCAGCATCCTGGTGGAGATGGACACACATACACACGCACGCCGATGCACACCCAAGCACACCGATCCAGACGCACGGCACCTGGCAGAGAATTGGCCCAGGCCCTGGCCGTTGTCACATGACACCGTCTTTATTGACAAGAACTAGGGGCAGAAGCAGCAAAGGGTTTCCCTGAGGGGTCTCCCAGCCACCCGTGCAGAACAGGCTCTGCGGGCCCAGGAATCCAGAAGGCAGGGCTGACCAGGGAATGCTGGAATGCCGGGTGCCCTCTTCACTTGGACCCCCGGTCCCCTAAGGGGGCCACACACTCCCCTAAGTCCTGCCTCCATGATCCTTGGCCTCTGACCCCCAAGTCCACCTTTGACTTGTCCTCACCCCCAAGGGCCAGATACAGAGAGGTTGTAGGATGAAGGAGAAGGAGGTGTAGCCAAGCCTGGCGGGGGTGGGCCACCCCTACTTTATAATCTGATACACCCCACCCCCACCCATTACAGTTTGTGTGGCAGTTTACCTGGCTTGACCATTTCCCTCCCCAAATCCCAGGAGCCAGGCAAGCTAGGACAACTGCACCCATTTTATGATGGGGAAGCTGAGGCCCAGAGAGGTTGCAGCTAGGCAGGGCCTGGAGGTGTGTCGAAGATGTGTGTCTCCCCGGCGGGGGTTTGTGTGCTTTCCCCGAGGGCCCCCCACCCTCTGCAGAGTGGAGGCCTAGCCAGAGGTCCCACCGTCCCCGGGGCCAGGCTCACTGTGGCCCTTAGGGGTCATCTCTCGGAGGATGGACCGGCTGTCCAGGCCCAGCCTTGGACCCTGGCCTCTCTCTGTGCTCCCACTTTTTGTCTTGCCCTCCCTGGACCTTTCCAGTCTGCAGCCCGGGGCGATAAAGAGGGCGAGAGGCCTGCTCCCGACCTGCCAGGCCTGGCTTCTCAGTGCAGCCGTCAAGGCCCAGCCTTTCTAGCAGCACTGATGGGCCCTCACGGGGGCTGGCCCTGCACCTCCCAGGCCATTCGCTTTTCTGCCTGATGGCATCGTTTCCTTGAGGCTGGTCAGGCCAGGCAGCCCGGTTTCACAGATGCACAACTGAGCTCATTCCAGAGGAGCCGAGGACAGCTCCAAGGTCATGGAACAGATCCGTCCTCCACCCTCCCCCTCCTGATGCTCATCTTTCTCCCTCCTCTTCCTCCCCCTTCCTCTTCTTCCTCCTCCTCTCAGCACTGTTTAGATCAGGGGTGTCCAACCTTTGGGCGTCTCTGCGCCATGCTGGAAGAAGGAGAGTTGTCTTGGGCCACACATTAAATAAATACACTGCAACCCATAACCACAAAAAAGTCTCATAATGTTTTAAGTGCATCTACAATTTTGTGTTGGGCCGAATTCACTGCCATCCTGGCCACGGAGAGGGAAGGAACAGGCATAGCTTCTCCTACAGGGAGGTTCCAGAGCTCTCCAAGACCCAGAGACCCCCAGAGACACAGCACGCACAGTGAGCTGCTTTGGGGATCGGTGGGCTGCCCTCAACAGGGGCTGAGCTAGGTTTCGGGTGGCCTAAGCGTATGCATTTTGGGATCCCTCTTTAAGAAAAGCAATACAAAATTTGCAAATACAAAATTAGACGCAGGGTCTCTGATGGGCAAAAGCAGTAAGGGACCTGGCAGCTGGACGTAATGAGCTTCTTGAAAAATCCCCCTCCTCCCCTTGTGTCCAGGAGCACGGAGTCCCAGCCTGACCACTCGGGCCAGGAGAGCCTGGAGGTTACTGGGTTGCTCAGCAGGTGAGGCCTGCCACCCAGAGAGAAGACATGGCTGGAGGCCTCGCAGCGAGTAGGAGAGGGCTGGTCGAATACCCCACCCCTCTGTGGGGAAAGGCGTTCTTCTATTCCGGGCCCTGGTCCAGCTCCCTGTGAACGTGGGCCCCAGTCCCTCTCCTACGAACCTGACTCTGAGCCCAGAAGACCCAGGCCTTGGTTTGTCCCTCCGAGGGCCAAGATTCAAGCCAATCAGCCAGGATGCTCTCTCTCTAAAGGGGACAGCCGATTTGTACCCATCCCCTTCACCTGGGCCCCGAGCAGCAGGGTCAGCCCAGCGGTGATGTCCCTCCAGTCTTCTCATCTGATCACGCCCGCCCCTGAGTCCCAGGAGAGAGCATGAGGCCCAGACAGTGAATCTCTGCAGCGGCGGGATCTGAATGTCCCATCCTGGGCCCCTGGCACCCTGAGCGCCATGCCCTAGGCACATCCACAGCCTCTGCTCTGTCCTCGGGCCGCTACACACAGCTGACGCGCAGTGTGCCGGGCTTCTCCCCGGCTGTGGGCTCTTGGGGCAGGAACTGCTGCTCCCTGCCAGCCACGTGGCCGGGCAGCAGCTCCTGCCCGCTGGGGCCCGGCTGCGCGATCTGACTCACCCAGTCCTTCGTCTCCTTGTCTTCCCCCGGCTTCCCTGCCCGCTTCCTCCCACCCGCCTCCCCACTCTCCTCCCCATCCTCCTCCTCCTCCTCATCCTCCTCCTCCGTCTTCTCCGGACGCCCGGCAGGGGGCTCCTGGCTCCGCACGCGGCGGGAAGGCCGGAGCAGGGCCCGGCGGAAGCCCTGCTGGAAGCGGTAGGAGAGGAAGCCGTAGAGGACGGGGTTGGCGCAGCTGTTGGCGTAGGGCAGCGCCACCACCAGGAAGTAGAGGCCGAAGAAGGCGGGCTCCTCGGGCAGCGGGCACACCACGTTGACGATGTTGAGCACGTAGAAGGGCATCCAGCAGAGGACGAAGAGCACCACCACGGCCACCACCATGCGCGTCACCCTGCGCTCGGAGCGCCGCCGCCGCTGGCACGAGGGCGCCCACACCCGCCGGCCGGCCGAGCGCATCTTGACCACGATGAGCAGGTAGCAGAGGCAGATGACCAGGAGCGGCCCGAAGAAACCCAGCGCGGCCGTGTAGATGATGAAGCCGGCCCGCCAGGCCGCCGCGGGCTCGGGCCACTGCATGTGGCAGGTGCTCATGCCCCGGGGCACCCCTGAGAAGACCACCACGGGCAGCACCACCACGGCTGAGGCCACCCAGACGGCCGCGCTGACCATGCGGGCCACCGGTGCCGTGCGCCAGCGTGCTGAGCGGGTGGGGTGCACCACGGCCAGGTAGCGGTCCACACTCATGACCGTGAGGCAGAAGATGCTGGTGAACTGGTTGATGCCGTCCACGGCCATGACCAGGCGGCACATGAGGGAGCCGAAGGGCCAGTAGGACAGGGCATTCTGGGCAGCCAGGAAGGGCAGCCCCAGCATGAAGAGCTCGTCAGCCAGTGCCAGGTTGAGGATGTAGACGTTGGTGACCGACGCACTGGCCGTGTGCCGCAGCACCACGTAGATCACCAGCGAGTTGCCCAGCAGACCCACCACGCACACCACCAGATAAACCAGTGGGATCAGGACCCCACGGACGGCCAGCCCGGCCGCACTTGGGGCCGCAGACACGTTCCCCAGGGAGGCGTCCAGCAGCCAGACCGAGGAGGTGTTCCCAGGTTCCGACGTCGCGGGCACCAAGGCAGGGTAGCCAGGGGTGTCCATGCCTGAGGGAGGCAGTCAGCAGTCAGCTATTGGCCTGGAGGGGGGAGGACACAGCCAGGTCAGGGCCCAGATGGCTCTCTCTCAGCTGCCCCTCCTTCGTCACCCTGAACTTGAGCTCGGCCAGAGTTTCGAACGCACCCGCTCACTCACTGCACAGGCCAGCAAGGCATCCCCACCTCTCCGACGAGGAAACGGAGTCTCAGAGAGGCAAACTGACCGCCTGCATCACCACGGCTCAGGGATGCGGGCTTGCCTGGCTCCAGAGGGCAGGGGCCAGCACTGACCTGTGCCCCGCCGTGTCCCTTCGCCTGTGCACAGGGTGAGTGCCACACAAACGTCCACTGAAGGCATCAGTCAGTCATTCAATTGGGTGACGACAACACCAGCACTTTTCAAACATCTCGGATGCCAGTGCATTTTACGTAGCAACCCAATGGAGTCATACTGCTTCGCCAAACGACACTGGCCCTTTCTACCTGTGAGGGTCGCAGCCAACAGAGCCCCAAGTGGGTCACCCACTGCTGTCAACTGAATGGTCCCTCACCAAATTCATATGCCGGAATCCTAACCCCCAGTGGGACCCAGAGACCTTTGGGAGGTGATGGGGTCACGAGGGTGGAGCCCTCACTGATGGGATAAGTGCCCTTGGAAAGCGAGACTCCGAAGAGGTCCTTTGCACCTTCTGCCGTGTGAGGTACACAGCAGGAAGATGACCGTCTGTGACGCAGGAAGCAGGCCCTCCAGCAGGCCAGCACCTTGACCTTGGACTTGCAGTCCCTAGAGCCGTGAGAAATAAGTATCTGTTGCGTATACGTCACCCAGTAGATGGTAATCCGTTACAGGGGCCAGAACGAACTAAGACACCACCAGCAGGTCTCAGCCCTCACATCTGAAAACACTGCTGCCTATCTTAGGGTCCTTAACCTTGAACTTGGGTCTCCAGACAAACTTCAGAGCATTCACGAACCCCCTGAACTCTGAAAGCTCCGAGCTTTCATCAGAGTAAGAACCTCGGGCTCAGGGGTATCCCCTCTGCTGGGAGTCAGAGCCCTGGAGGACCTCTTCTGTCTGGCCCATCCCACTTTACCCCTGCGAGACCCCGCCCGAATGACTGGCTGTGAACCTGGGGCGTGGGGGGTGGGCTCCTTCTCCCCCGAGAGGGAGATGTGGTAGAGGAATTCACAATGCACTGGAAGTAGGCACAAGAATAGCCACCTCCCCCAGCACCAGCAAGCCCAGCTTTCCTGAGAAGAGGACATGCAGAGGGGGCCCGAGGTTGGTTAGAGAGTGCCCCCCCTCCCTGGCACAGCGGGAGCCAGCATTCCCGCTGACCTTGCCGGCACCTTCCTTATCACACCTCCCATGCAGGTGAGGGGCTGGGACTCCTCCCGCTCCCCCACCAGACTCGACTCTGCTTAGGGGTATAGAGGCTCTTCCTCGGCTTTGGACCTTCCCCGGGCTCCCAACTGTCCCTGCCACACAAGCAAAAGCTCTGCATGCAAATGAGTGAGGAACCAGAGTGGACACGTCCTAAGGCAGAGGGAGGGTGAACTGCTGATGGTGGAAATTCGGGCCCTGCTGGGAAAGGCCCCTGCTGGCTCCCTCCTCAGCACTTCCTGGCTCTCGGGAGGTCCAGTTAGGGGCCAGGGCTGAACACTGGAGCCTCCCCTGAGCTTGGACCTCCCTGCTTCTTCCTAATGATCCTTCCCCAACACCCAATATCTTCCTGCCACCCCAGCACTGGGCCTGAAATGCTACCAGTTTGAGCCTGGGGTCCACCCTCCCCTATTGGAACACCGCTTTCCAGATGCAGAGCTCCTGGGAAAGGGAGGTTCCGCAACCCGAGCAAACACGTCTGGGTGGGTGAGCGTGCCCGAGTGCCCGAGTGCCCGGCAGGGTGACCTGGGGCTTCCAAGTGTTCTGAGCACCAGGCAAAGAACCCCTTGGCTGTGGCTCCTCCTGATGAGACCCCAGGCTGCCTGGGCTCCAAGCAGCCCTCCCTGCTCCTCCGAGCCCAGGGAGAGACCCCCAGCCTGCCCCCAAGCCACTCATAACCCCAGCTCTCACCAGCCCCCCTGACTCTGGGACAGACGGCATCAGTAAGGGAGGGGCTCTCTGGACAGTGGGCTCATGGAGTCCTAACAGTGTTGCCAACTCCTGGTCACAGAGACCGATCACCAGGTTCTAGGCTAAGCTGGTGACATGTCCCATCCTATGGGTCCTATGAGGAAGGCAGTAGTGTCTGTCATTGCCAACATACGGACAAGGAACAGAAGAATAGTGAGTCTGCATGCCCTGGTCACGTGGCCGTGAAGGGGCAGAGCTGGGAGGACCCCCAAGACCACCCGCCACCCACCTCCACTTCCCAGGCTGGCAGACTGAGGCCAGGCCTGCGGAAGGCACTTGCCTGGCATCACGGCTGGTCAGGGCACCCAGCTGGCATCCACCCCCGCCCCCTGCCCTGCCAGAGCTCCGACTGCTCCTCGGGACCTTGAACTCTTAGGATCACAGACCCAACCCCCTAGACTGACTCTCGGAGGTCTAGAAATAGAATTTTCGTTTCTTCACACTGAGTTGTAGAGTCAGAGATTTTTTGACTCCGTATCCTTGAATCAGAGAAGATTAGAGCTCCAGGATACCAGTGTCAGCCCTTTGTAGACTTGAATTGTGGGATCTGGGACCTCAGAGCCCTGGCTTCCTCGGCCGGGGGCTGGCATCTCCCACTCACCCACCTGCCTCCCTGCGCGCACAGCTTCTTCAGAGCGTCGCCTCGCCTCCGGGTGGCCAGCCCGACTAAGCGCGGGGGCGGGAGGGAGCGCTGGGCTCCCCAGAGAGGAGCGAGCTGGGCAGACCTGACTGCCAGGCTGCAGGGATAGATGTCCCCAGGGAAGCCTGGGGGCGAGCTCCAGGGACAGCCTCCCTCCCGCCCGGTCACACACGTGTGTACCCGCACACACAAGCACAGGCACTAACACACACATGCCTAGTGGGGGGACGGGGGACCCACCAGGCCCTGCCTTTGTACCAAGAATGAATGAGCTCTTTGCAGAGCCCCTGCCCCCTCAAAAGATGCTCTGCCTCCACCCTTATCTGGGCCCATCTCCCCTGACCAAGTTCAAGGGGCCAGGTGTGGAAAGCCAGGCAGAAATAGCTCGGGCGGTGGGGGGTGGGGGGGGCAGACAGACCTGCAATTTAGGTGCCGCCTTTTCTTTCAGGAGCAAGAATTCTGTGCATGATCTAGTTCATCCTGGGGGAGGAGGGGCTCTTCTTCCCTGTCTGGTTTATCTTTGGCACAGCGCGCCTGGAAGCTGGGGGTGGACTCCTCAGAGGATCAAGGCCCAGGGGGGTGCATGGCTGCGCTGAGCCCCACAGCAATTCGGGACAGCGCTTTTGGGGCCACCAGGCACCCCAGCAGCTCCACATGTGTGTGTTCCCCACCCCTGGCCCTCCGAGTGCTGGCCTTCCGGCGCAGGGGCCCTGAGCATGCGTTGCTTTAACCTCGGCCGCTAGCACACCACCCAGAACATCGGGGAAACATGAACAGACCAGGAAGTTCAGTGAGCAGAGATTCTGGGAGGCCAGGCAGTGCTCCGGGGCAGAGGCCTCCAGCTTGTGTTAGGAAATCCTCCCAGAGCCCATGAGGGAGAGTTTCTAGAGAGGAGGAAGTTGGGGCTCAGAGAGGTTCAGTAATTTGCACAAGGTCACTCAGCTGGTGAGCGGGAGGTCAGAATTCAAACCCAGTTCGCTCTACTCTGAAACCATCAGCACCCCCGGTCCTGCTGGCTTCCCTGAAGGCCTCGGGCTTAAAGGAGTCAGGCAGGGACGGGATGGCCGTGGAGAGTGCAGGCTGGCGTCCCCTGGGGAGCTGCACTCCGCTTGCCCTCAGCTGCCCCGGGCCATCCCCCCGGAGGTCCCGCATTGTGCTGGTCATTGCCGACCAAATTACTCCCACCCCAGGCCTGGGACCTGACCCCCAGGAACACACCCACAAGCCCTAGGATGGGGCTTGGCTCTGCCACAGAGCGATGAGGCCAAACCGCGTGTGACCTTGGGCAAGTCACTGCTCTCCCTGGACCTCAGTTTCCTCCTATTAAGACGAAGACGAGCATACCCACCTCGCAGGGTTGTGGTGAAGGTTGCCGGGGAGCGTGCTGAGCACAGCGCCCGGCACAGACAGGGACTCGGGGAAGCTGGCGCGGGAGCCGAGGAGGCTGAGCAGCACGATGCATCTGGCTTCTTCCAGCTCTGACAGTCTGCTGTGCTGTGATCCCAAGATTCTAGAATCATGGTACAAAATGCAAGATTAATGTCCCTTCACCCCCACAGCCCTCCAAGAGGTCACAGGAGAGCCTCTTTCCTTTCTGGGCCTTCCTACCCTGTCCTAGCCACCATCCCCAGCCTTCCAAATTTATCCCGGGTGGGGGTGGAGGCGTTCCAGGATCCCACCCTCCAGGACCCCACCCCAGTCCCAGCCTCCTTACCTGCCCGTGGGGTGAGGGATCCCCTCCTTGCTGCCAAGCTGGTAATCATTCTGCTGCCCCTCTCCCTGCACAGTGCCCAGCTGCCTCCCCACCACCCCTTAGCTGGGGGCTGTACACAGTGCCCACTTGTAGACCACTTGTGGCCCGGGCCCCCTCCTAGGCCCCCGGTGGCCACGTCTGCCCACCGAGCCTCTTCCATCTGGTCTCCAGCCCTGACTTCCCACTGATGCCTGGTGCGTCACCCCTCATCCCCAGGACACATCCTGGAGGGTCGGGGCACAGGTGGGGGTCTGCGAGCAGGAGCCTGCAGTGGGGATGGAGGGAGAAGCCTCCCAAGGAAAGACGAGAAATGGGGAACAGGAGACTATCAGGAGCCAATAGAGAGAGAGGGAAAAGGGAGGTCGGTCGGAGGTGGGGAGAGAGAGAGAGAGAGGACAGTGAGTGGGTGGAAAACCAGAATGAGGGGGAGTGATGAGAAATGCGTGGCAGGGAGAAGAAAAGGAGGAGGAAAGAGAGCGAGAGAAGGGACGAGAGGGAGAGACGTGGAGAGAGAGCAGGGACAGGGACCGAGGAAGGAGGGAGAAGGAGGGGGTGGCAGGGAGAGTGACAGAGAAGGATTGTGCCACAGATGGTGACACTGCGAGCCAGGGAAGGAGGGAGCAGGAGTGAGCGTGTGGGAGGGGCTGGGAGGAGGGGCCCAGGGGCCACAGAGCAGGTGCGGGTGAGGGAGGAGGGACCGGCCTGCCTAGGGGAGGAGGCTGGTGGTGGGGGAGAGGCCCTGTTACCAGGGAGATTTCAGCCACCCACGCTGGCCTTGGCTCCCACAGGGGGCTGGAGGGAAGAGAGTGGTGCTTGGGGAAGCTGGAGGCCGAGAGCCAGGGACCAGACGCCCCCCACCCCCGGCCACCATGGCACATGTCTGCCAGGGTAACAGCTGGGTCCTGAGGCCGGGTGGGTGCGGGGCTGGCCAGTGCCACCAGGAACACTGAGAGCATGGGGTGAGCACTGGAATGAGAGTCCAAGTTCCTGCCCACCAGCTGTGGGCCAGACACCAGCCGCAGAGAAAGGCCAGGTGGGGGCGTGAGTCCCGAGACTGGCTGAGTCTGGGGAGCCCTGGGCAGGGTGAGGTGCGGAAGGGCAGGGTGAAGAGTAAGTAAGTACTGCAGTCTTGCTTGGTGGGGGGACAAGAAAGTTGACAAAATTCCAAAATAGAATAGTAATCATTGAAAATGATGTCTGTAATACAGTTCTACTGCTGAGGAGAGTAGAATTCTTTTGGGGGGAATAATATTTGGATTAATTGGAATTCAGTTAGTATTTCCCATCATCAAATCAGCTGCGAGTGGCCAGCTGTGAAATCCATCCTCAGGGGCAGGCCGCACGCCGGCAGGTGGTGGGCAGGTCTGGCCCCGGGTCTAAGGCTCGGCCCCCGACCCCTCGCCTCAGCTTGCACTGACCGGCTGTATGACCATGAGCGAGACCTCCTCTCCCTGGGCCTCGGTTTCCCCAACAGAGTTATGGGGAGAGTAGGCTGCATCCATCCCAAGACCCTCTTTCCACGTGAGTAGTACGAACTCCTCAAGGTCGCTGAGTGACGACCGCTATTATTATTGACAGCTGGCTGCTCCGAGCCCATATCTTGTTTCACGCCCCCACACCCTCTGGTGAGTAGCGTCAGTGTGTCCGGCTTGCAGATGAGGAAGCCGGGGCTCAGAGAGAGGTACACAGTCCGCTCAGATGGCACCGGGGAAGCTCCACAGCCTCGTGCCGGAGGTGCGCTCTTGTCTCCCGTGCAGCCTGCCACGGAGCAGCCTGATGCCTTCCCAGGAGGGCAAGGGAGCACCAGTCAGGAGAAGGGCAGGAAGAAAGAAATAAGTCTTTGTTGAACACCTACTGTGTGCCAGGCCCCATTCCTCAGGGTCAAGGCAGGACCTACTTGGTCATAGGGTTGGTGTGTAGTAGGACCTCAGAGAGCCAGGAATAATCTGGTTCTCCCAGAGGTGCCATCCTGACTGCTGCAGCACACAGTAGGACCTGGCCTGTCCCTCTCGTGCCTGGAGCACCCACCTCTTGGGGCTGTCCTTGCACTCACTGTGGGCCCTGGGTGAGGCCCTTCCTCCAGGCCTCACTCTCCTGTCTGGCCCAGTTGGTGAGCAGTAGGTGGGCTCAGAGGCAGCTCCTGGGAGTAAGGGAGGGGTGTGGCACTGGCTGTTCCCCACCCCCCAAGGCCTCCCATGGCTTCTCATCACCCATCAGACTTTACACCTCCCATCCGTTACACCTGCCCCCCCACACCCTGTCTCCCGCTCTGCTGATTTCCCCCGCCCACCTGGTGCTCCAGCCACACCCAGCCTCATCCATTCAGGAACAGAGTCAGTCTTGCATTCACTCACTGGGCAGATGAGCTCAGAGGCCTCTCTGAAGAGGGGACAGTGACTGAGCGAATGTCTGGGGAAGGGCCCCAGGCAGAGGGAAGGGCAGGGTCTTAGAGCTGAGGTGGGGACGAGCGTGTGTGTTTGGGGGAATGGGGGGCACACTGGTGTGTCTGGAAAGGGGGGAGGTGCGGGGGTGTGGCTGGGGTCAGGGGGGTCCCTATGCCAGGCTTTCCATCTCAGCTGGCTAGGATGGGGGCTCCACAGGTGTGAGCAGGGGTGTTGGGGTCTGATTTCTGTTTTGCTCACTGGTCAGAGCCGGTGTTGGTTCTCCTCTGGGCCTTTGCACAGGCTGTGCCCACCCCCCAACTTAGGACACTCTCTCCCCCGACCTCCACATGTGAGATGAACTAAGTCCTCCTTCAGGGGTCCTGCCCTCGGTTGGCTGGGCCCCGCCCCTGGACTTCTCGGAGCCCCCTGCCTCCTCCGCGTGGCCTCTAATCTGAGCTCATCAAGACTCAGCTCAAGGGTCTGTGTCCTCTGTGCAGGGTCGTGGGCTCCAGAAGGGAGACTCTGTGTGGGTCCTCACCGTGTCCCCGGGCCTGGCATGGGCCTGGCACAGTGGGCGTTTGCTGCACATTTCCTGAGGAAGAGAAGATAGCTAGCTGGTTAGTGGGCGAGGTGGAGGAGGTGGGAGGCTTCGCCGAGCATCTGCTGGGTGGCAGGGGGCAGCAGGCTGCAGAGGTGGTGAGGGGTCCTGAGCACCAGGCTGGGGACAGGTGTGGCCTGACTCAAACACCAGCTCCCACCCTGGGGCCCCCCCCAGCAGAAATGCCCTGGCCAGGCCTCCTCTGGGACTGGTGGGGCAGCAGGAGGAAGTGCAACCCTATACCTGTGAGCTCTGGGGGGCCGGGGAGGCTGGGTGTCTGGGAGCCGTGCAGTGGCCCGGCCCGGCCCGGCCCTGCCCGGCATCGCGTCCTGGAGTGTGAGGCCTGGACCTGTCGCCTCGGTGTCTGGTGTCTGCCTGGTGACCCGGAGGGGCTGCCTGGCCTGCCTCCCCAAGATAGGATGATGCGACACAGGTCTCTTTCGTCACACCCTGGCCCTCCCCAGATGAGGGCCATGTCTCCCCCTCAGACTGGAGGGCTCCCTCAAGTCCAACGGATGTGCCTCCACCCCTGGACAGGTGGTTTTCCAGGAGCTGGGGCCCTGGTTCCTCCCACCCCTGAGAGCCAGGACCGAACCTGCCCCTCCCCTGTCCCCCCAACACAACGCCTAGGCCAGAGCAAACCCCAGGACAGCGTGGGGGCCTCAGCTACAGATGCTGAGTCCTGTCCTCCCAAGTAAGACAAGCTGAGCCAAAATGCCTTCCCGGCCAGCCCCTGGGGCTTTGTCACTGGAGTCCCCATCAAGGGTGTCTTGTGGTTCATCAGTCCCCTCTGGGTCCTGCTGGGGTTGAATCTCGGCTTCACCATTTATTTTCTAGCTGTGTGATCTTGGATATGTGACTTAACTTCTCTGAGCCTCGGTCCCTCGTCTTCAGAGTCCCTACTGCCTAGGGTGCTCTGAGGGCGGAGTTACTTCCACAGCCGTTCCCAGGGACGCCGCTCCACGTTTCTTTCGTACCCCGAGCCAGCAGGCTCACCAGGGCTGTTCTGGCAGCACGAGTGAGCGAGCCCAAGGGCGAAACACGCTCAGGTCTCTCCTGTGATACATATGCTAACAACCCACTGGCCCAAAGCGAGTCACATGGCCAAGGCTTGCGTCAGTGGGGTGGGAAACGATGCCCATGCCCAGGAGGTGGGGGTGACGGATGGGAGTGATCACCTGCCCGGAATCATCGAATCCGCCACAGGCCCGACAAGCAGGCTGGGCTGTCATGGCCTCCTGCTCCACAGCCAGGAGCTAGCGGCCTTGAGTCCAGAGCTGTCTGGCTGGATGCTCCCTGCTCAGGTTCAGAGAGGAGTGGGTGCTGGGCTGGATAGTGTGGAGGTGAAGGCCTGGGGTCTAACTGGTCCTTTAACAGACTCCCAAACTATGCCCCCTCTGCCTTGCTCTCAGCCTCCTGCGTAGCCATCTGTGATGTCTGCGCTGCCTACGGGGAGCCTCCCTGGGGCGCCGCAAGGCCGGTCGGTTTGCCCCCGCCCCTCCCCCTCCCGCCCCGCAGTGGAGCTGCAGGCTGTTAGGTTTGCCTCGCCAGGGCTCTGTTAAATCATTTACCACTTCTCCGTCTGCTCTTCTGCTTGGGTGCCACGGTCGGGGTCACAGGTGTCTCCTGGTTTCGTTGAAGACGAGAGTTTGTGTTTCTGTTTCATGTTCTCCTTGTTGTCGTGGCTGTTTTTCTGCGAGGTGGGGGCTAGGGGGGGCAGAAGCCTCTCTACCCTGGCACCCCGAGCCCAGAGTGTCTTCCTTTCCCAGACCTCCCTCCCTGTGTGTGGATCAAACCACATGCTGGGTGTCGGTTTACACGTCTGTCTCTCCCACTGGCCCCCGGGGAGCAGACGGCTGGGTGCCCCCCTTCACTCCCAGCCCCAGGCACAGTCGGCACAGAGTGCAGGGTTAGTGCGTGGGAAGTGAACTGAGTTAAACTTCAGATTATACAGATGACTGCCCATCACTTCACCGTCCTTGAGGCCTTCGGAAGTCTCCTAGAACCATCCTAGACTTTTGTCTCCCTCCTAAGAAGCTATGCTGCCCTACTTCCCATATCCCACAGGCCTGAAAGGAGTCAGATGTCCCAGGGGGTGAACATTTCTCGGGTGATGGGAGGGTAAAGGGGGCAGGGAGGAGGGTAAACGATGAAAGAAAAAGACAGCAGGACGATGCTTCTCAGTCTGTTGAGATCTCGCTTCCAGGCGTATCCTTTCTTTGTTCAAATACATTTTTATCTAAAAATTTTTTGAAAAAAATTTCAGGGACTTGGGCTCTGAAAAGTCAGTAAAAATTGTTGGAAAAATGGAAAACTGTTTCAGTATGCAATTCTATCACCTCGTGATTCTGTGGTTGGCTGGGCTCAGCGGGCCGGCTCTTCCGTTCTGCAGGGTGTCAGCTGGGGCTGCAGCAGCTGGCCCAGCCCAGATGGCCGGTGCCCATGCCTCGATGGCTGGGAAGCTGGGCTCACTGTGTGTCCAGCATCTACCAGGTGCTGGGTCCTGGTTAGAGCCCTGGTGACCTATTTTAGTAGAAGGGATATTTCCCTGGGCTCCTGGGAGATTCAGCAGCTCCCCACTGCACTGAGCAGGGGGAGGCCCACACTTGACCTTCCCTCAAACCCTGTGTTTGGCATGCAGCCTCAATCAGTATTTGCTGAATGTTCACATTTTTTAAGGCATCTGAGAGACACAGTTGTGTTTGTAAACAAGGATGATCCCCCAGGTTGCCTGGTGGAAGCTGGAGTATAAGCAGAGAGAGTGGAGGCTAGGATGCCAGCGAACAGGTGGTGAGTTCTGTCTAGAGAAGAGATGCAAGGCCTGGAACAGGGAATGGCAGTAGGCCAGGTAAGGAGAGGAGTTTAGCAGATAGTGGGAGCCACACTCGTCCAGGCTTGGTGGCAGGCGAATGCTGGGGTGAGAGAAGGAGAGGAACCAGGGGGACCTCCAGGCCCCTGCTTTGGAGGAAGGAACAAGGAGCCGCCAGGCTCTGTGATGGAGAGCCGCAGATGAAGTGTGGGAAGTCTCGCTGGCGGTGCTTTCCTGCCCGCCCAGCCATGACTGCATGCTGAGGAGCCGAGTGCGAGGTGTTGGCTGGGGCGGACGGGTGCCTGGGAGCGGTCGCTGTTGAGTGAGCAGCGCCGTGTTGTCAGCTCCTGCCCACGACCAGCAGCTCTTCCTGTTTCAAAACAGGTTTCTCTTTCCTATCTAAAGGGCCTCCAGTTCTCAGCCTTCTAGAGCAAACACAAGTGATTCACCCCGTGTTTCAGGACCTGCTAAGCACAATCACACAGTGGAAAGATCACGGAGCTAGAAGTCCCGAGACCTCAGTTACAAATGCCATCAGCTCAGAGTAACTCTTGTCAACAGCGAGGAAACAAATGGGCAGTTTCATTTTCCTTTCGTTCCCATGATAAGGGGGCCATTGGCATTGGTTCAGCTGCCTACCAAAGCAGTAAAAAGTCCAGGTATTTTTATCTTTCTGCTCCTTTATTTTCAGCATGTTAGCATATGTCTTCATATTGCTGGCTTCCAGTTTGCAAAAAGGCTGCTGCAGCTCCAGACATCTCATCAATATTCAAGGTAGGGAAGGGGACAGGACCAAGGGCAGTGTCAGCAGGGTCTACCACTTTTTAAGGAAGACGACAAAACCTTTCACAGATGTCACCTCTCCAGATGATTTTTATTTATATCTTGTTGGCCAGAACTTTGTGATCTTGGAACCCCAGCTGCAAAGCAGGCTGGGAAAACAAGTAGTTTTGTCAGGGGTTAGGTACATTGCCACTCTGCACAAAACTAGGATTCTGAGAGCAAGGAGGATGGGTGCAGTGCCAGAGTGGAAAAGCAGAGTGTGTGTCCTAGTGAGATGGGTGAGCTCTAATCCCTGTGCCCTCCTGTGCTTCCTTTTCCTTCTCCGTGCAAAAAAAGCTGCTAGTATCTACCTTGGAAGGCCAACAGGAGGATGAAATGAGATGATATGTGTCAGGTGAGACCCCACAATGGTGAGAGAATTAATTTACTGATGTTATAGGAATAAAGCAACGATTGTGCCCACTCCGGGGGGGTGGGGGGCTCAGGGAAGGAAGCCCACCCTTGTCGAGGAGCAGAGGAAATTATTCGAGGAAAGGGGACCAGATCAGCTGCGCAGAGTCCTGGGGTTACAGAATGTGGCTTTGAGGAAATGAGAGTTCGGCCTGAAGGCAGAGGTGTGAATGTGGGAGCAGTGGCAGAGGGCGTGGCCAAGGTGGCTTTGAGGAAGTGAGTGTACTCTGATAGGAGGTGTGAATGTGGGAGGAGGGAGGGAGCAGAGGACCCTGGGCCACCAGACAGGGCTGATTCCAGAGGCCCCAGGAAGAGTGGGAGGCAGGAGAGTCCCCTCAGACTCTGGCCTACGAGAGGGGGCACTGTGCTCTTTTAGACACTGAAGGTTCAGGTGTGGGTTCTGACCGGCCGCCTCTGTGTTCCTGGGGTGCATTGGTCTCAGTGTGGGTTTCTGTTTGTTTCATAGAGAAGTCACTTTAAAAGCGGCCAACTCCTCTGAGTTGAAACTAATAGAGCTGGGGGTTTTCCCCCTGTACCGGTTCCTTTCTGGAGGGGGAGGCTCTTGAGAGGCCAGTGAGCTAAAGAGCCCAGCCTTAGAACTTGAGGACTCGGGGGGCAGTGGGGGTGGCCGGGAGCTCCGGGAGAGAAGAAAACAGAAACTCGAAGCAATTCACCAGCTGGGAATTGGGGACTCCTGAGCTGTCCGGGTGGGGTTTTCTGTTGCTTTTTTTATTCCTTTATTTTAGCCTCCCTAGAGTGTCATCTAATTACATCAGAAACGCGTGTACACACCTGGACCCATGCACCTGGATGATGCCCCCCCTCCAACCCAGAACAGGACCTGGCACGGCGTGCTCCATAACTGAATGAATGGGTGAAGTTTAGATGAAGGCTCGGAATTGTCCACAGGAGTGGCAAGTCTGGCATTTATAACTTGGCGAACACCACGGTGACCAACTCCATAGCAGGCACCACTGTGCTCTATGGGATGAACTTCAAGCCTTAAACCGCCCCACCTGCCTTTTAAAGAAATTCACCTTTGCTTAGTGACTGCTGGGACTGGCATCACTTCCTTATGTTTTGGGGACACCTTCCTGTGACCTCCAGTAGTAGTGAGTGCAGGTTTCTAGCTGCTTGACGCCCATATCCCCCAATTCCAGCAAGACCCTCAATCTCCATTTGGGGAGCAACACCTCCAGCCTGGGGCATGTGGTTTGGACAAGGTACCTCCACTCCTCAGTGTAGCTGGCAAGTGGTCCAGGCCCAGCCAATCAGAGCACAGCAGCTCCCTACCAAATATGATTGGTGGACAAGAGATACAAGACCTAAGCTGGTCCAATCAGAGTGAAGTTTAATCAGAACCTTGCCTGGGGCAAACACGTGCTCTGTTTTGCTGACCTTGCACCCGGAAGGATGAAGCCCCGAGAGTCACCTTCCCGAGAACCAACGGGGCAGCAGAGGGCAAAGCAAAGAGGGGCAGGAAAGGGGGCCCTGGAGACGTCACCCGAGGCCCCGCGATCACGCTGCACGTGAAGTCATGATATTCCCAAACTTGAATCAACACCTTTATTTTCTACTTAAGCAGTTGAATTGGGTTTTCTATTTGCAATAGCAAAAGTCCTGACTAGCAGGGTTTGGAAGTTTCGAGGCTCTCACAGGTAAATGCAGCTCAGGAACCTGTGAGCGGAGCAGAAAGCCCTGAGAAACGGCAGGAGTCAGCTGGACCCAGGCTTCGGACTGGCTGCGCAGATGCCCACAGAGGTTTTAGAAAACCTGATTCGTTGTACGTTGTCCCAAAAGGAGCATGAAGACCAGAGGGACATAACTTCCGGGACCCGCATCGGAGCTCAGTAGAACTTTCAGGCAGGCGGGACCACCAGCGTTGGAGTGGGCCGCCTCCGGAGAAAGGAAGAGGCCTGTCCCTGAAGACGCACGAGTGGCGGCCGGCAACCGCTGGCCCCAAGTTTCCGGAGAGTCAGGCGCGGGCGGGACTGGAGTTATGGACAGATGCTGCCGTATGTGGTGCTGGTGCTGCCGGCAGTAATGCAGGGGTGGCTTATCGGGTCCTGGGGCTCCCCTGGGGCCCTGGGCTGGGGCGTGAGGGATCGGGATGCAGCACCTAAAGATTCACACCTTCAGACCCCAGGGGGCCTCCAGCACAGAGAAGACGGTCAGCCAAGCTCTGCAGCCATCTGCTAAGACATGCCACAGGAAGGGGACAGCATGACAGCCAGGGTGCCCTGGGGCCTTAGGTGGGGGCCCTGGCGGGTCCAAACCATCTGGCTGGGAGGACTGGGACAACCTGGAAGGGAGACAGGCAGGGGGTGAGAATTTGGGGACAAGGATCTACAGCCAGCTCACAGCTCATTCCCAACTCCCAGCTGTTTCCCATGCAAGTGCTAACCAGGCCCGACCCTGCTTAGCTTCCCAAATCAGACGAGACCGGGCGCATTCAGGGTGCTATGGCCGTAGACCCAACTCCCAGCTGTTGTTCAAGGTCATCCCTCCCATCAGAACTGCCCAGCCTGCTTTGCCTCCACTCCAAGTCCTCTCCGGCCTCTTCTGCCCCAACCTCACAGCTCTGTCTCCCCTGCTTCCGCCCCGTGGGAGTGCCCAGTCTCTCTGGCTGGACTGGGCTCCCCAGGAGGGAGGGAGGAGGGGCTGTGGCACAGTGACCGCTGGCCTTCCCACTCTGCTACAGGGAGGGCAGAGTCGGAGTCAGGGACGCCCACGCCTTGTCTCAGGTCACCTGGCATTTTCTCACACCCTGGAGCTTCCTTCCGGGACCTGGGCTCGCTCGGCTGGACTGGCTCAGGCAAATGGGGAGACTGAGGCCACTCGCTTCTCCCCTTCTGTCCTGGTCTAAATGCCACTCCCAGTGAAGCCGAGGGCTACTGCCAGCTGGGGCCTGCTGTGTGGCGGTGGGTAGGGGAGCCGGGGGGAGCCGGGGGGAGGGTCCTGAAGCAGTGAGGACGGGGCTCTTACCCCTAGAGGATGCTGCAGGGGCGCTTCTGCGGCCGCGTGGGCTGGGGACAGAGGACGGCCCGGATTGCCTCGTCGAAGACGGTCTTCAGGCCTCGCTGGGTGAGGGCTGAGCACTCCAAGTACTTCACCGAATCTGGGGTGTGGCAGCAAGGGGGCAGAGGCCTAGGTCATGGAAGGGTCTGGGGCCAAACCCCCTCCTGAGCCACAGAACCCCCCAGGCTGGGGGGGCCCCCTGGGCTGTGTCACTCACTCAGCAGGGAACCGACCCCTGTGCCTGTTTTCCCCTGACATCAGTGGGAGGGGTTCCCACCCACAAGAGCAGGCCTGTGCCTTTTTTGGACACATAAGCCCTTAGTCTGTGGAAGGGAGGCAGGAATTTTGATACTTTTCTGGGAAAAAAAGGGCTCAAGCTATTGACCAAACCTCCCTGTGCCTCAGTTTCTTCCAGAGCTTAGCCACTTTCCTGCCTCCACGCTTCCCCCATGGAGCCCTAGGCACGCCGGTCCCCTCACCAGGTCTTTCTAAGTGTCGCCTGACCATTCCTTAGCATCATCCCATTTTAAAGATAAGGAAATCGAGGCTCCTAGAGGTGAGGTCGTTTGTCCAATGTCACACGCCACCATGGGGAACCTGGGGGCCCTCAGCAGGAGGAGAGGGACTTGGAGAGCCCCTCCTTTCCCCTAGGAGGGGACAGTCCTCCTCCCACGTGACTTCTCAGGGCTGGAGCCGGGGCCCAGATGGCGACAAGGGCAGGCTGAGTCCCCACTCCCAGGGCCAGTGTTCCATGGCCTTCTGGAAGGAACCTGTCAGTTCCACATCCGCCACAACCCAGTTTCACTGAAGTGAAGCGACTGCAAATCCCTTCCTCAAGAAGCCCCCTTCGAAGCTGCTCTGAGAAGGAAGAGGGAGAACGCACTCGCCCACCACCTCCCCCCCTCTCTGCCCCTCCGCCCCAGGGCTCCAGTCACATGAGCGGTGCTTACCAGCTGGGCCTGACCTGCCCCTGCAGCTGCCCACTCCTGGGCTGGGGAGGAGGCTGGGTGGGCCGGGGCAGCGCGGTCCTCCTCATCAGCTCAGCAGCTACCCCCTCCCCACCCTACTCCGGGCCTCCTCCCCCTGGGCCTGGGCAGGTCCAAGGCAAGTCCTAAGTTCCTGCCCCTGCCCCTGCCCCCACCCTCCCACCTGGGATCAGCTCCAGGAGGGATTAGCTAGAGGCCAAGTCAGGGCCACCAGGTCTTCTGCTTATAGAGGAGAAAGAACTCTGGGGGACTCCATAGCCTGCCTTGTGCAGGTGGGGAGACAGAGGCCCAGAGAGGAGCCACTGAGTCCAGGTCACACACACAGGGCCAGGGCCAGGGTCGGCACCCGGACCTTCCTGCCCCTTCCAATCCCAAAGCACACGCCTTAGAAGGGGATGGTCGTCTGTAGGCTGGAGAGTCAGTCTGGGGGAAGGAGTCAGGGGCCAGGCTGGCCCAGAAGCAGCGAAGGCAGGGCTGCAGTCCCTGCTGTTTGGGAGGGAGAACCAGCAGGCCCAGGAGCTGGAGCCCCAGCACGGGGCACAGGGCCCGGGGCTTAAGCAGCATCTTGAGGTCTCTGAGGGAAGGTGGCCATGTCACAGGGCTAGTCACAGGGAGGGGGCGGTGGCAGCTGCGGTTTCTCTTCCTGTGAAGAGATGCGAGTCCCCGGGCCCTCCCAGTTCCGGTGGAAGGAAGAGCGGTGGGGCTGAGGCAGGGGCGGGGTGTGGAGGCCTGACTGATGCAGGGGCCACAAACTCTGGGCCTGAAGGACCCGGGGCCAGACAGAGCGTCCTGGGTAGCGGGGTCACTCCTCATAGTGGCCAAACCTGCTGGCGGCCCAGGATCTGTAGGCAGGTCAGGGCTGACCAGGGACCGCAGGTCTGGACACCATGAAGGAGACCAGCCCCGTCAGTCATCACCTGTCTGGTGCAGGCTGCCCTGGGCCGCCTGAGCATGCCCCAAGCCGGCCGTTTGCCTTCCTGAGTTCTAATCCCAGTTCTGCCGCCTACGAGCTCTGTGACCTTTAGAAGTCACTTCGCTTCTCTGGTGTGGTGATCGGGAGGTGGGGAGGAGTTGGGCTGAGAGGTCTGGGGACAGGGAGAGGGCAGGGAGGGGACGGAAGGGAGGCCCTCGCCCCTCAGACCCAAGGCACAAGCACCTCCTCCAAGAAGCCTTCCTGGAAAACCCAGACCCCACTTGGCTGCTTGTCCCCTAAGCAGCCACAGCACAGCCCACTCCCTCCCTGCTTCTGTCTGTGCCAAACACACTTTGTTTCCAGGTCTGGTTATGGGCTCCACTGCTACTAATAACAACGGACACAGTGTGCCTCCCACGTGCAGGTGCTGCTCTCGGGCTTCACCTGCACTCACTCTCCTAATTCTCCCAGCTGCCCAGAACCATGACCATGGCCGGGTCTTCCTGATGACGAAACAGGCACAGAGGTGCTAGGTGGTCGGCCCGGGATCACACAGCCAGCCCACGACACAGCCAGGGTTTGAACTGCACAGCCCGGCCCCCGGAGCCCACATTCGTGAGGAGCAGAGGCCGAGTGGGGGCTCCCCCTGCACGGGCCTGCCCTCTCCGAGCCCGAGCCCCGCCGTACCAATCTCCTTGGCCAGCGCCAAGCCCTGTGGGTAGGTAATGGGCGCCAGCTTCTTCTCCTTCAGCCGCTCGATGGTGTCCTTGTCGTCCCGCAGGTCCAGCTTGGTGCCCACCAGGATGATGGGCGTGCTGGGGCAGTGGTGCCGAACCTCGGGGAACCACTGGGGGGGGGGACCAGAGAGAGGGCACGCGTTTGTGTAGGAAGCAGAGGACGAGTGAGAGTGGGGGAGGGGGGCCCCAGGGGCGAGAAGGTAAGAGGTGGACACGAAGTGGCGAGAAGAGACGTGAGGTTGTGCAGGGAGGAGGCGCACGATCACAGGGAAAGAGGAGGCGTGGTTTTGTGCAGAGACCAGAGGCGGGCGTGAGGGTGTGCGGGGAGGAGAGAGGACAGAGAATGAAGCTGACACTCCCAGCCCCCTCGGAGACCCCCTTTGAGTCTCATCCCTGGGGTACCCCAGTCCTGGCTGGTACTGGGACCCTCTCTACTCATACCCTCTGCTGCCCCAGGGACAGGGGTCAAGTTGCTGGTCCCTCCTTCCTTTTCCCAGGGTTACCTGCCCCCAGGCCCCCAGGCCCCCCAGGCCCCCCAGGCGCTGCTCAGCCCCCCTCACCTTGGCACGGACATTCTCATAGGAAGCTGGACTGACGAGGGAGAAACAGATGAGGAAGACATCCTGGGGACAGAGCAGGCAGAGGTCACCTGTGAGAGGAGGCCCAGGTACATCCCACCTGTGACCCCCCCATGTCTGGCAGCACTGAGCAGTGGAGTCCAGGGGACACTGGGGGGGCAAGGGTGCCTGCCCGCCCACCACCAGGCAGCTGCTAGTTCACCCAGCACTTCCCAAAGGCCAGGGTCTGTCCTTGGTGATTCGTCCTCACATAGCACCCTACTGCAGCGCTGCTACCCATTCCGCAGACAGGAAGAGTGAGGCCACGGAGGTTTATGGGTTTGCTGCCTGGAGCTCCAGAATTCGTACTTCTGACCAGGCACTCACTACCCCGCTGTCTGGTTACCAGCCCCAGCCCTGGACGGGAGGTCAAGGGTAGGGGGTGGGCGGGGGAAGTGGTGGCTGCCCAGCAACCGCAGACTCACGTGCAGGCTTTCTCCCTCTCTTCACTCCTCACCAAGCACACCTGGAGCTCACTGCCCTGGGCTCCCAGTTAAAGCCCCATTCTGGGTCTGCCTGCCCCACCCACAGGGAACCAGGTGGTACCAGAGCTCATGGTGGGGGGACGGACTGCGAAGAGGGCAGAGTGGAGACTGGGGACTGAGGGACGGCTGACGTCAGAGGGAGGAGTCCCTAGCTGTCTACAGAGGATAAGGCAGCGTCCTCAGGCTGGGCCCTGAGCGGGCGGAGGTCAGGGTTCACCAGGCCGAGCTGGCCCAAGGCCACCGCACACAGGGGGAACAAGGCGAGCAGAGGCCAGCTGGCCAGGAAAGGGGGTGGGAGCTCACCGTCTGCGGATAGGAGAGCGGCCGGAGGCGGTCGTAGTCCTCCTGCCCAGCAGTGTCCCACAGCCCCAGGTTCACGGGCTTGCTGTCCACCATCACATTGGCTGAGTAGTTGTCAAACCTGTGGGAGAAGGTGAGACAGAAGGGTCAGCCTGCAGCCCAGAGCCCAGGGCCCTCCAGCCCGGCCCCGAGTGGTTTCCTGGTGGAGGCTGAGACCCAGGAAGGGCCTGCGAGAGGACCAACGGCACAGCACTCTGCAGTGAAGTGGGTTTCCTCTTTTTTTTTCATGACTGACTCACAGCCTAAAGAATTTTAAACCCGGGTAAGCATAAAAGGGAAAACATTGTCTTAATCATGTTCCTGCCCTCACCTATCCTTTGGAGAGGTGCTTTTTCAAGGCTGCATAATATTCCTTGCAAGTTGCATCAGAATAAATTCACCCACCTCCTATACTGGACACTGAGGCCAGTCACCCAGGATTTGCTACCCTAGGGCTTATCCCCGCCTCAGGCTGGGTAACCGCGGAAGCAAACCCCGAGACCAGGATGTGGTACAAGGGGTTTATTCAGGACGTGAGCCCAGGCACCTACAGGAGGTCAGAGCGGAGGAGATGGGGAAGGGGCAGCAGCAGACACAGGGCAAGTGAGGGACCTGTTACTACTGTGGGTGACTGGAGCTGGGGCCAGCCGGGGCCACCTGGGAGACTGCAGGGACCGTGCTCGGGGCGCCCCCCGCCCCCAGAGGTGGCAGGGAGCTAGGGTATTACCCACCATCCCCATCTTCTGCTGTCAGAGGGATGTCCTGGGGTGTTCCTTCCCTGCTTCCCAACCCACCCTGAGGGCACACCGGAAGCTGTCAGTCACGGGAGGTTTGGGGAAAAGCCACTGGCACTTGCTAGAGAGACACCCCTGACTCGCCAAAGGGATAGTGCGGGCACCAGCAACAACCGCTGGCCTCTCCCCGCCAGCTGACAGCAGAGAGGCCTCCAGGGCAGTGAAACGAGCTGCCAGCATTTTAAAAAATGACTCAGTTCAACAGTATGTATCGCAACACACATCCCTGAGTAGAAGGTGCTGGCTCCTCATGCTGTGGAAGAGAGAACTGGGATCAGAGAGGTTTGGCAACTTGCTGGAGGCCACACAGCCAGGGAGTGACCGAACTAGGTGAGACATTAGTGCTCACTGACTCGTGCCACCCCTGGGCTTCCACGGATGCTCCCTGCCCTGTCCCTGAGGGCTAGGGACACCCCTGTCTCTCTCCACTGAGGTGACCCACACAGGCCACTATCTCCTGACCGGGCCCACTGAGGCCTCAGGCTCCTCCAGTTTCTCTTCCTTCTCCTCCTGACCAGCCCGGCCGTTTCACAGCCCGGGCTCACACTGCCCGCCTCCCCGCACTTGTTCACGCTGCGTCCCCTGCCTGGAGTGGCCTGCCCACCTGTCCTGGCCCAAATATTCCCACCCACACTCCCCAGGCCTCTGCTTCTGTCTGCACCCCTCTCTCCAGATGGAATACACTTCCACCCCCTTTTGCCCTTATCTCCTATTCACGATTCAAAACCCTGCCCGGGCCACTCCTCCTTTGTGGGGAAACCTCTGCGCCCCCTCCTTCCCTGTCCCCCACTTGGACAGAGTCTGTCATTCCCACTCACAGGTGCCTGCTTTGCCTTGACCATGAGCAGGCACTTCGTGTGCCTCTGTCCCACTGTGTGGGCAGGGCCCATGCCTGCTCCAACTCTGCAGCCGCAGGCCTGGCAGCAAGGCCAGATGCAGGTGGAACGGAATTAAAGCAAACTGAATGGAAGCCCTCGGATGTCACCTCCTCCATGAAGCCCTCACAGAATGCTATTCAGTGACAGGTTGTAGAAGCCCTGACTCTTCGCAGTCATTCTGAAGACACCTGTCCTGGGAAAGACTATGCGTACCAAAAAATAAATAAAAATTGCCAGTCTGACAATTTTAACACACCATGCTTGGTTGGCCCTGGAGAGTGTGCCTGGTCACCTCTCAGTGGCCACGTGGCCCTGCTCCCTCTTGCCTGGGAAGCTCCCGCACACACACACCCCTGACTTCCCAGTCCTCCTCCCACTGTTTGGCTGACTTGCACAATCCCTCCTCCAGGCTTATCCCAATGTTACCTCCTCCAGGAAGCCTTTCCTGACTCTCAGCCAAGTTAGGTCCCACCCCAGAAAGCTGTGGGGAACTCAGCACCCCCAAAAGCAAATACCAAGCCGGGCTTGGTCCTCACTGCACCCTGAGGCCAGTACCGCCTTTGCACATAGTAGGTGCTCTGTGTACCCACTCTGGGCACCACCCATGCCACCATGGGATTTCAGGTCCAGGGACACTCCACTGGGCATGATGGGGAAAAAAAAAAGCCTGCCTTGTCTTTGGCTCCACAAGAAACATTCCTTTAGGATAAGCTTGGGGTTTGGGGACAATTTCTCTTCTAACACCCCATCTGGAACCCTGGTGCCCCAAAGCCTCCCAAAATTCTAGAGCCAAAGATGTCTGTCTTCTCTGGACCACCCCCAGGGTCTCAGAGGCTGTGGTCAGGACCTGGGACCTGCAGCAGCACCAAGCACCTACTCTGGGGCCTGGCAGAGGGTGAGGGGCCTTCATACGTTGGATCTGGAAGGCCCATGTGACCCAAGACACTAGGACCTCAAGGGACTCTCACCAGGCAGAGGAGGAAACTGAGGCCCAGAGAAATTACATCTTTCAAGACCAGCCAGCTCATGAGCACAGGAGCTGGGACTTGAACTCTGCTCCTCCCCTGATGCCCATTAGTGAACCCGAGGACAGTCACCTGGGCTCAGTCACCCAGAGTTGGGAGGAAACAGAGAGTTCCTCGTGAAGCCCTGTCCCGGCTGTGTGACCCTGAGTGAGTCAATGAGGGTCTCTGAGCCTCACTTCCTTTGCTGTGAAAAAATCCCTGTCTCTTGGGGCCACTGGGGGACCCCAAAAGACAGAGCACATTTAAGCCACCCGACGGGGAAGTGCTGAGGGACCGAGTAATCTCATGTGCAATGTTCCTACATACCCCACCCTGAGCCCTCCCCAGAGGATCGTGGGCCAGAGCCCCAGGGACTGCCGCAGGGACTCGCCGGTGACCTGCAGCTCCCAGCAGTCCCCTTATCTCAGAGACCCACAGGCTGCAGGAGGGAGGGACCTCACTCCCATTTCCAGTGAGGAGACTGAGGCTCACAGGCAGGAGGTCGGTAGCAGGGCCAGTGCTGGACCCTTCCACCCAGCTCAGAGCCCCGTAGGAAGTGACACTGCAATCTCATGGCCCCCCCCCCCCCCGCCCGGGGACTCAGTGGAGTTTGAGCCAGGGATGGGAGCTACCTCCAAACTCTGGGGGTTCGGGGAGCTCACGTCTGCTGAGCACCCAGGGGTGCCAAGCTCTGGTCCAGGCCCTTCATACTTCCATCTTTTCAGCGGGCCCAGGAGGTGAGGATTTGCCATTGTTCCCATTTTACACTTGAGGAAACTGAGAATCAGAGAGCGGAGCGACCTGCCTAAGGTCACACAGCTGTCACACACTTTTCACCCAGAGTCTGTGCAGCCCCTTCCTGTCCTGCCCAGGGCTGCCAGCCCAGCCCTGACCCTGGACTGGAGTAGAGGAGGAAAACGGGGCAGGTGCAAGGGGTGCCCTAGTTCTAGCACCTTCTCAGGGCAGGCTGGAGCAGGACGTGCCTGCAACGTCTTCAGCTCTGTTCTGGAAGCCGGTGGGACAGCTGAGCACAGGCCCTGACCCCCAGAGCTCCATCCCAGCGAGGAAGGCAGGTCAGGACGGGCTACGAAGACCATCAAGCCGGATGGAGGGAGGGAGGGGCTGCATCTGACAGGGGTCAGGGAGGTGATACCCGCGCCAGGTCCAGGAACCGAATGGTGGGAAGAGGCAAGTGCAGAGGCGTGTGAGAAGCTGGAGTGCCTGGGATGGGTGGGGGGAGGGGGCAGCATTCGGGGCTTTGCTCTCCCTTGTGGGAGATGGGCTGTAATAGTGAGAGGGAGCTACGAGAGGGATTTAAGGTTGAGTGTGGCTCCCCCTAATTTTCACATTTGAAAGCTCATCTGGGCTTCCCTTTGAGAAAGGCTACAAGGAGGGGTGGTGGACAGGGGAGACCCCCTTGCCACAGGCACCGAGGGTGGTGTGTTTCCGCCGTGTCTTTGCCCCCCCCAGCGCCCAGCAGGCTCCAGTCTCCTCATCTGTGAAACGCAGATCGAACCTCGAGCTGCTCGTCCGCCGCTGCTGGGAGCAAGCTGAGCTCAGCTCCCCACTTATCTGATTTTGTGCGGTAGCATGTGCCTCCCTGTTCCCAGCCAACCGTACTGGCCTCAGCCCCAGGAGCTCTTCTGACCTTTATCTCTGCGCCTGTTTTCCCCAGCCCCGCTCTTTGCAGCTGCCCCCACGCTTCAAGGTCAAGGGCTCAGTACAACTTATCCCCCCATCCCCGGTCCCCCACCGTGGGGGAGCACGGGTTGTGGCAGGAGCCGCTCTGGGGCATGTGCAGAGCTGAGCCACTCTGCACTGGAAGATAAAGAAAGGTGGCAGGCAGGACCAGTCACACACTTCACAGGGCAAAATGCACACACAGGAGCCCTCGTTCAGAAATTCAGAGTTCCAAGCAGGGGACAGGCGGGCGTTAAAGCAAGTGCGGCCCTTCCCGGGCACAGGGCCGTGTGTGGCTGCCTGGCGGACACAGCACGGTGAGGACAGCCCTAGTCCCTGAGCCCTGGGAGGGCAGGACTTGTTTGGTCTATTCTGTCTGTCCTTCTGCAAGATTGTCCAGGACAACCCACTCCACCAGGGGCCAGTCTGTCCATGTTGCTGGGAGCAGCTGGCCCCTGGTCGCGCCACCCTCCACCGGAGAGGATACCTCCCATCTCCCTGAGCAGGGGATGCACCCAGGCAGTGAGCTCAGGACCTCTAAGCCCAGCCCCCGCCTCCAGAGAAAGGGGCACTGAGGTTCAGAGGGAGGAAGTGACTGTCATAAGTTCCCTCGGCAAGGTCCCTCCAGCCCAACCGGGACAGGCAGAGGCAGGAACACACTGCTGGTGACAGTGGCCTTCTGCAGGGGCTGCTTGAGCCTGATTACATGCCCACTTCACTGCTCAGTCTACAGCCACCCCTCCCTCTCAGCACCAGGAGGTGCAGATAGACATTTAATGGTGAACAGGCAGGTAAGGGCAAGTGTGGGCAGAGGTGTGTGCTGGCGCCAAGCCATCTGGGGGTTGGGGACCCAGCTGGGGCAGTGACCGGTTTCCCAGACTCCCTCCCCAGGTCTCCCTACCCTGTCCTGGCTGCCAGCCTTCCTCCCGCCGGGGGCTGGCCCATGCCCCAGGGAAAAATATCAGTAGAGGGGAATTAGGGCCCCTTAGTGGCTGTGAGCCTCAGCCTCCCCATGAGTGACCTGGTATAATACCCAGCTCCCCTGAGGATCAAATGAGGTCACACATGTGTGACATGTTGTGGGGGCCAGCACACAGCAGGCCCTAAAAAGATGGCAGCTGTTACGATCGGTCCTCCTCCAGGTTCCCCGTGACATTCAGTTCAGGTCCACTGAGAACCTACCCACTGTGTCTGCGCCGCATGCAGACTGTACTGTGCACAGACGCGGTGCTGAGACAAGGAAGTCAGCCTGGGGAGTGAGAGGCCCCCTCCAGCTAGAGCAGAAGGGCTTCCTGGAGGAGGGGGCACTAGAGAAGGGCCTGGCAGTCTTAGCCATGTGGACGAGGGAAGGGCAGGTACTCCAGGCAGGGGAAACAGCTGGGGCAAAGGCCCTGAGGTGGAAATGCCCAGGAGTGTTTGGTGAGCCGAAAGGGGCCGTGGAGCCAGCAGGGAAGGGTGAGGGATGACCGCCCGGAGCCTTGAATGCCGAGCTACAGAGCTGGGAGGCTGTCCTGGGAGTGATGGGGGCCATAGGGGGCCGGGAGGGGAGGGGCTGGTGCTTCCCCCCTTATCTTTCCCTCCCAGAGTCTGACACCCACACTTTGCTACAACCCTGACCCCAAGTCTGACAAGAGGACAGGCTTCTGATTGGCCTCCAGATGGCACTGCCCTCTCCCCCAACTCACGGGCACTCCCACACACACAGGTGTCCTGTTACCTCTGCTCCTTGTCATCGAAGCCCTCCAGGACCTCCTCCTTCCCCCACCCGGGGCCCTCTTCCCACCCTGCTCTGCTCGAGCTAGCCCTCCCCATCGCCCTCCTGCTCCCCTGCAGCAGCCCCCACCCGGACACAGTCTCTGTCCATGTGAGGAACCCTCAGCCCTCACCTTGGCAGTGCACCTCGGCCGTGGTGGGGGCCCCTCCAGCCAGATCATTAGGCAGCTCTGCCAGGCAGACTGGCTGGGGCACCTCCCAGTTGCGTGACCCCCAAGTGCCCCCCCAACACGGCTGGCACACGAGAAGTGCCCGGAGAAGGGGCAGGCCTGGTGATGCGTGTCTCCCCACCCCTGAGCACCCCACCCACACGCAGACTCACACGGTGGGGATGTACTCTCCCGGGAAGGCGTTGGTCGTGTAGCTGATGAGAAGGCAGGTCTTGCCCACAGCTCTGAAAGACAGGAAGTTCCAGAGGGCATCGGTCACGGTCATGGTCACGGGGCGCTCTGCCAGGTCACCTAGCCCAGTCCTCAGGAAAGACCAGGCCCACCCCTCTGGCCTCAGTTTCCTGGCTGAGGGTCCCTGTGTCAGTGCTTTTAAGCCTGAGAGCCATAGAGTCACCTGCGGTGTTTGTTAAAGCACAGACTTCAGGTCCTACACAGAGATGCAGCTCTGCAGTTGTCGGAACCAGGGACCTGTGTTTTGGAAAAGCTTTCTCCCCAAACTGGATGATGCTTCAAGGCCCCCAGTGCCTGACCAGGGCTCAGGGCTGTGCCACCACACGCCTGGGCCACCCCCTGCCAGCAGCATGAACGTGGGCAAGTCAGTCACCCTCACTATGCCTCGGTTTCCCCATCCAGAGACTAGGGGTAAGACAGGCCGATCCTCAGAGGAGTGTGCTCGGAAGTCAATTAGACGAGGCCCACAGGCAACCCAAGCAAAGGGCAGCCGCAGCCCGCCTCCAGCTGGCGGGGAGGCCCACCCTCCGCAGCTCTTCCTCACAGTGAGCACAGTGGTGAAAAGCTCAGAGCTTTGGAGTCAGGGAGACCTGGGTCCAAATCCCATGAGGCCTGGGGCAAATTATTCCACGTGTCTGAGCTTTGGTTGTCCCCCTATAAAATGGGTTGGTGAGAGAATAAAATACAGGGTGTGATTAAGCACAGGGCCCAGAGCATAGTACATGCTAAATAAACAGAGATGGCCCTCAATTCGCACTGTCTGCCCCAGCCTGCTGGGCTGGGAGGGCGCACAGGTAGAAGCCAAAGGGACAGCCCTGCCCCCCTCGCCCGGCTCCACCTGTTTCGTCACTTCCTGTTTGGAGGAGCTGGCTGCCCTGTCCCCCCCGACCCTGCCCTCCCTGGGGCCTGCCAGCAAGGTAACTTTGAATGACTAGAACGTTGCCCTTGGCTTCCGCCCTCCCCTCCTCAGATCTGATACAAAGCAGAAGTGGGCGGGCGGGAAGATAACGGCCAGCAGTGCCTCAGAGTCAGCTGAGGGCAGCCTGCTCCGCTGGCCCACCCCAGCGACCCGTCAGAGTCCAAGTGAGCTGGGGACCCCGGGACCCAGGCCAGGCCAGGTCCGAGTCTCTCCAGCTGCCCCTCTGTAGGGTGGGCCAGAGGCCTGCGCAGCAGGAACCAGGAACGTGCTGGGAGGGGCTGGGACGCATCTACAGAAAACCCCGGAGTGCTCCCGTGGGCTGGATGGACCCTGACACACTGTCCCCAGGAGGCACCAGAGGCTGGCATCTGGACCTGTCCTCTCACAGCTGAGGAAACGGAGGCCCACGGGAGGACATGACAGCCCGAGGCCACTGAAATCTGACTCCTGAGAAGGCACCTCGGCCCAGCCTGTCCCAAACTGACCCCCACAATCACATCTGTTCTTCCCCTCCTTCCTTAGCTCTGCCTCTCCTGCCCCCACCTTCTGCTCTGCACCCCAGCCCCTGCACACCCTCCCAGCCCGGCAGCCCTGGTTGGTGGTGGTGGGGGATGCTGCGGGGGTGGACATTCATGGAGCACACACTCTGTGCAGGGCGGCCACCCCAAATGTCTGGAGGACCTCCATCGACTCTGGTGGGAGTTCCCGGGAGGCCAGGCTGAGGGGCAGAGAGGTGCTGTGACTTGCCCGAGGCCACACAGCAGCATATGCCAGTGACTACAGCCCAGATCAATCAGCCTGGGGACGGGGACCAGATTTTTGGTTCCCCACCCACCACCTACATGCACAGAGCTGAAGACCTAGGTCCCGTGGGAGAGCTTCCCCAGCACCCCACAGGTGGGGGACCCTAGGTGCCCCCCACCCACAGTCCTATACCCTCCACCCAGGAAGCTTCCAGGGTGAGGTGGCCAGCGAGAGTGAAGCTGTCCTCTGCCCACCCAGGGCTCCCTCTGGTTCCTGGGAGAAGGGACTGCTCCTCCTGGCTGCCTCCCAAGGACTCCTACAGGTAAGGGGGCTTCCCCAGGGACACCTGTGCAGGAGGGTCTCAGGGCTCCCCGGAAGGGGCTGCGAGGCAGTTCAGCCAGGTACCTACCCATCTCCCACCACCACGCATTTGATGGCCTGCATCGTGCCCGGGGCCTGGGAGGAGGCGGCGGACCCAAGGAGCACTTCTTCGCGCCAGGGGTGTGGGGAGCCTGGCGAGGGCCCGGCAGGGGAGCGGCAGCAGCCAGGAGGCGGGAGGAAGCGGAAGGGGAACTTGCCCAAGCTGCTGCCCCCACAGCCGTTTGTGGGAGGCGGGGCGTGCGGTCTGGGGAACAGCTGAGGGGACCTCAGGTGCTGGGCTGGGCCCTGGCCAATGCCCCCCCTCACATCCCTGCTCTAGGGCACCAGCTAGAGCCCGAGGGACCCTCTCAGCGGGGGACTTGCTCCCACGGGCAGGGCCAGAGTTGTTCTCCAAGAACTTGAGGTTTCCAAGAATTCAGTGCACCTCAATTCTAAGCGATAAGCATTTAATGAATGCCTGCTGTGTGCCGGGCACAGGAGCGGGTACTGGAGGGTCCAGGACGCAGAAGGCATAGCCAGTTCCTGGGGAAGATACACACTCGTCGAGATTGTCCCTAAAGCAAGGCAGGAAGTGATGGGGCCAGCGGGGGTGGCAGGGAGGGGACCTCACAGTTACACAGAGGGAGAGCTGGGCCTGTGAGGTGGCGACGTTCAAGCCGGCACTTGAAAGGTGGTGTCAGAGAGGGTGCTCTGGGTGAGGGGTTGCATGAATGAGACACGGAGGCTCCCCCCAGACAGAGGCCAGTGTGGGGACCGCTGAGTGAGGCAGAATGGGGGGCAGGGGGAGGGTGATGAGGCAGGAAGGGAGGTGGGGGTGGGCTCGGGGAGAAGGTGACCTAGAAGGAAGGGAAGTGGCAGGCAGTGACCCGCCCCAGCCAGGCTCTGTGCTGCCGTGGGACCCGGCACCGTGGAACTGAGAACCATGGTCCATTTTAAAGATGCAAGAACAGGGGGCCTGAGAAGGCAGGTGACAGCAAACCCTCCTGGCGTCCTAGCTGCCATCCGGGGGCAAAGCCTGGGGTCTGCAGCTCACAGATGGGGGTGGTGCTCCTTCCCCTGAGCCATGGCCAACTCGGAGCTGGGCAGCACCGAGTCTCCCCAGCAGGCTCCAAGTTCACCTAGTCCTTACTGCTCATTGCCACCTTCCCATCTCCAGGGGTGAGGGGGAGACGGGCAGAGCCACTGGCCACCCCCACCCCGGACTCACTCAGGGCAAACCAGGAAACCACAGGAGAGCCTGGAGCTGGGGCGGGGGGATGGGGGGAGTGTCTGCTGGGCGACCAGCATCCCTCCGCTCCCGCCCTGGAGAGAGAGCCCAGGATTCCCCCAGGCGCCTGGAGGCCGAGCCCTTCCAGAACAACAGCCACGAATGGCTTTTGCAGAAAGGGAAAGGCAGCCTCCGCAAGGCCTGCTCCTGCACTTGGCCAGTCAGTCAGTAAAACCAGCCAGTGCTCCTCTGCATCTTTGCACAGGCTGAGCTGAGCCAGTGGGGGGTGCTTCAGGGTGCCCAGCCCGGATCAGGAAGGCCCAGGGTCTCCCCAAGACTCAGCCTGGGCTCCCTCCTGTCCAGGCCACCTGAGGGCTCCCCCGTACCCACATTCTTTTCCCAACCACTGCTGTCCCGTAGGGCAACCTCCGTTAATCTGAATCAAAATGGCTGTGTACTACATGCAATGGTATCCTGGGCTGGATCTCAGAACAGAAAAAAAAAAGTTTATACATATCATATAGATATAGATATAGATATAGATATAGATATAGATATAGATATAGATATAGATATAGATATAGATATAGATATAGATATAGATGTAGATGCAGATGTAGATGTAGATGTAGATGTAGATATAGATATAGATGTAGAAACAGTAGTAAAATCCAAACGAATCAAAATCTAATTAACAGCATGGCACTAAAGTGAATCTCTCAGTCTTGGCGGGTGCCAGGGTTATGTCCACGATGTTAATATCGGGGAAACCGCGGGGGAAACGTACCTGAACACTATTACAATCTTAGCAGCTTTTCTATAAATCTAAAATTACTCCGAAATAAAACACTTATTTTTTTAAAAAGAAGAAGGAATGACGGACCTGTCTGGGGAGTCCCCGCCAACCAGGAGGGCCCCATGACTGGGAAAGGGGAGTGTGCACTGGGTTTTAGCCCCTGGTCCCCAGGGTGGGGGTGGGGGCTGCTCACGCAGTGAACGACCCTCCCGCCACACTCGGCCCCAGCCCTGAGACTGCACCTGCCCTCTGTCCTGAGAAAGCCACTTCCCCTGGACAGCCCGAGCAAAGCACTCTCCCTGACTCAGGACTGCCCAGCTCCCTCCTTCCTGCCGTGTGCACCGATTATGCACCACTTGGGTACGTAGCTCTGGGGTTGGTGCTGCAGTGGACACAGCACACAGAAGAACAGAAGTGCAAAAGCCCACTGATTTCGACGGACACACATGCCCATGAAACCCCCACAGCAGCCAAGACACGGAGCACCAGAGGACACTTCCATCCCCATGGAAAGTTTCCTCGAACCCCGGTACAACCCATTCCCCGCCCCGCCACACACATCTCTGATCCGCCATTGGTCCTTACAGAATGCTTCGCATTTTCTAGAATTTCACGTAAACGGAATCCCAGTGCACGTGGCCTCTGGCCCACAGCTCCCCTCCATGTGTTTCTGAGACCCGTTCCTGTCGATGTGTGGCCTAGCCCACCCCTTTCCATCAGCGAGCAGCGCTCCGGCCATCGTGGGGATGTGTCACAGCTTGTTATTCATCCAGTCCTGTCCTCTTCCAACCACACTTGGCAAACTCACTGAATCACAGAGCCACGGGGCCTCCGGACATGTGTAGAGGGACTGTATAGGCCATTGTCAGCCAACCCTGCCCTGGCACCACTGGTGTTCACTGCCCATGAAGCAGCTGCCCCGGCCCTGCTCACATACTTCCAGTGACGGAGAACTCACTACCTTAGGAGACAGTCTCTTTCATCCTTGGGCAGCCGGGCCTGTTAGAAAACTCTTCCTCACTTCAGCCCAAATATACCTTCCTAGCTTGTCCCCACAGAGGTCCTAGTCCTTGCCCTGGGGACACTCAGGTTAGTCGGCTCCCTCCTCCCTACCCCGGGGCCCTAGGATTCCAGAGGCCTGACCTCCACCCAGCAACGTGCTGACTAACGTTTAACTTATGCCTCTGGTCCAGTGATTTTTGCTGGGGTTTAGTATCCCATGGTATGGATGTATCAAATCTATTTTTCTAATCTCCTACTAATGGATATGTAGGAGGCTTGCCATCTTTGCTTGCAAACAGTCCTAGAAAATTTGTGGCCTCCTGGCGCTGGTGCACGAGGTTTCTCCAGCAGGGGGAGGGCAGAGCCGTGGGCACATGCATCTTGGACCTCCACAGAGCAGTCACTCTGCAGGTCCTCCTGGTCCGTACCCAGCCTCACACTCAGCCTTGTAAGGCTTTCTGATGTTTGCCAACCTCGTGGGTGTCAACTGGCATCTCATTGAGGATGTAATTTCCATGAACTTATTTCTGCTGATGTTGAGAATCTCTGCAAGTATTTATTAGACATTTGGGTTTCCTGGTCCATACATTGTCCTTTCCTACCTCTTGTCCATTTCTCTGCCCTCATATTTTATTTGGAGAAGGTCTCTGTATGTTCTGACTCCCGAGCTTAGCGTGCTGCACGCGTGGCTGACATTCCTGCCAGTCTTTGAGAAGCCTTTCGATCGGCTGCAGCTTTTTTTTTTTAAAGGATTTTATTTATTTAACTTTAGAGAGGGAAGGGAGGGAGAGAGAGAGAAAGAAACATCAATGTGCGATTGCTGGGAGCAGTGGCTTGGAACCCAGGCATGTGCCCTGACTGGGAATCGAACCTGCGATGCTTTGGTTCGCAGTCCGCGCTCAATCCACTGAGCTATGCCAGCCAGGGCCGGCTGCAGCTTTGAATAAGCAGAACTTCTATTGGAGTGTCGTCAGGTTTCTCCTCTAGTGACCTGTGTGCTGTGGGAGGGAGTGTGGCTGGCAAAGCAGCCCTTCTGGCTCCCAAGTTCATGCAGACAGATGCTCGCCTCCCTCTTCTTCCAAAGCTTTAAAAGTTTTGCTTTGGATGTTTGGCTCTTTACACATTTAGGGTGGATTTGGGGGCGTGGGGAGCCTTGGACTTCAATTTTTCAGTGGAGTCCTCTCCAGGACCCAGTGTTCCGGACCTTTCACTGAGGAGCGCAGGCTGCCCCTGCCCCGCCCCCGCCCGCCCGCCAACGAGCCGCCCCATCTGTCGCTCGGCGGGGTCTCCACGTGTGAGTCTGGTCCTAGCATCTCTGTCTGTCGGTCCATCTGTCCGCCCTTGAGCCAGCACAATACGGCCTTAATTCCTGAAATTGATGTCAGATTTTTATACCCAGCAGGGCAAATGCTCCTCTCTTGAACTTTTTCAAAAGTGTTCATTTTTGCTGACCATTTGCTTTTCCTTATACATTTTAGAATCAACTTGTCAGGTTCCAAGAAAAGTGACGCCAGATTCCAATTAGAGTTGTTCCACTCACAGGGGAGTCTGGGGAGCGTTGACATCTTTGTAAAGCCCGTCGTCCTGCCCACTAATGCGCTCTATTTCTTCACGTCTTTCAACAAAGCTTTATCGCTCCCTCTATGTGGGCCACGCACATTCTTTCATACGGTTTATTCCTTGATAACAAATCAATTCAGTATCGTCGCAACTAACATCCTTCAAAATTGCATTTTCTGTTTGTGGCTTACATGTAAGGAAAATGTTGTTTTGTACTTTGCACTTATTTATACACATGGCAACCTGGGTGGAATTTCTTGTCATACTTTATCTAGAGATTTTGCTGCCAGCAAGTCCAAGGCCGTCTTTGTAGACAGTCTTATCGTTTGACGAAAAGGATGGTTTTATTTCTCCCTTCGGATTTTTAAACTGTTAATTCCTCGGGTTGCCTGGGGCCCTTACTGCCGCATTAAGTAGACTCAGTGACAGCGGGCATCTTCGTTCTACTTCTGATTTTAAAAAGAGTGCTTGCGTGTTCCCCCGTCGGACACGATGCAGGCTCTGGCTGGGGCTGTCAGAGACCGTCCCTGCTATTCTTAGTAACAGCTGTTTTGTTTTGTTTCTGTCGTAGGCATTTAATGTTACTGAATGCTTTTCTTCCCGGTATCTATGGAGATGTCGTGAATAACACTAACACAGTTTCTGACGTGCAATGGCCCGAGCATTCCTGCAGAAACCCGGCTCAGTCACTGCAGGGACTGCCGCTCGCTGTCCCTCCCTGGCCGTTCTCCGCTTCCTCTTGGAATAACCGAGCTCCAAGCCTTGCAGCCACCCCTCCGCC